>CAUYQU010019936.1:0-170513 GCA_963574635.1 Cheracebus regulus
AGACACAAAAAACCCTTCAAAAAATCAATAAATCAAGGAGCTAGATTTTTGAAAAGATCAACAAAATAGACCGCTAGCCAGATTAACAAAAAAGAAAAGGGAGAAGAATCAAATACATGCAACAAAAAACGATAAAGGTGATATCACCACTGATCCCACAGAATCACAAACTACCATCAGAGATTACTACAAACAGCTCTACGCACATAAATCAGTAAACCAGGAAGAAATGGATAAATTCCTAGACACTTGTACTCTACCAAGACTAAAACAGGAAGAAGCTGAAACACTGAATAGACCAATAAAAAGGACAGAAGTAGAGACAGCAATCAATAGCCTACCAACCAAAAAAGTCCAGGTCCAAACGGCTTCACAGCCAAATTCTACCAGACGTACAAAGAGGAGGGGTTCCGTTCCTTCTGAAACTGTATCAAACAATACAAAAGGAGAGAATCCTTCCTAACTCATTTTATGAGACCAACATCATCCTGATACCAAAAGCAGGCAGAGACTCAACTAAAAAAGAAAACTTCAGGCCAATATCCATGATGAACACTGACACAAAAATCTTCAATAAAATCTTGGCAAACAGATGGCAACAGCACATCAAGAAGTTTATCCGTCACAACCAAGTAGGCTTCATCCCAGGGATGCAAGGCTGGTTCAACATACGCAAAGCCATAAACGTAATCCATCACATAAACAGAACGAAAGACAAAAACCACATGATTATCTCAATAGATGCAGAGAAGGTCTTTGATAAAATTCAGCAGCCCTTCATGCTAAAATCTCTCAATAAACTAGGTAAGGACATAATGTATTATAAAATGATAAAAGCTATATATAACAAACCTACAGCCAATATCGTACTGAACAGGCAAAAGCTGGAAGAATTCCCTTTGATATCGTGCACTAGACAAGGATGCCCTCTCTCACCACTCCTATTCAACATAGTATTGCAAGTTACAGCCAAAGCAATCAGGTAAGAAAAAGAAATATAGGTATTCAATTAGGAAAGGAGGAAGTCAAACTGTCTCAATTTGCAGAGGACATGACTGTATATCTAGAAGACCCCATTGTCTCAGCCAAAAATCTTCTCAAACTGATAAACAACTTCAGCAAAGTCTCAGGATACAAAATCAATGTGCGTAAATCATAAGCATTCCTATATACCAATAACCGACAGACAACCAAATCAAGAGCGAACTCCCATTCACTATTGCTACAAAGAGAATAAAATACCTAGGAATACAATTAACAAAGGATGTAAAGGACCTCTTCAAGGAGAACTACAAACCACTGTTCAATGAAATAAGAGAGGACACAAACAGACGGAGAAACATTCCATGCTCATGGTTAGGAAGAATCAGTATCGTGAAAATGGCCATACCACCCAAAGTAATCTAATAAGATTCAGTACTATCCCCATCAAGCTACCAATGACCTTCTTCACAGAACTGGAAAAAACTACTTTAAACTTCATATGGAATCACAAAAGTCCCCGCACAGTCTAGACAATCCTAAGCAAAAAGAACAAAGCCAGAGGCATCACACTGCCAGACTTCAAACTATACTACAAGGCTACAGTAATCAAAACAGCTCAGTACTGGTACCAAAACAGAGACACAGACCAATGGAACAGAACAGAGACCCCAGAAGAAACACCACACATCTACAACCATCTGATCTTTGACAAACCCGGCAAAAACAAGCAATGGGGAAAGGACTCCATGTGTCATAAATGGTGTTGGGAAAACTGGTTAGCAATATGCAGAAAGCAGAAACTGGACCCCTACCTGGCACCTTACACTAAAATTAACTCCAGATGGATCAGATTTAAACATAAAACCGAACACCACAAAAACACTAGAAGAAAACATAGGCAAAACCGTCCAGGACATAGGCATAGGCAAGGATTTCATGACAAAAACACCAAAAGCAATGGCAATAAAAGCCAAGATAGAAAAACAGGATCTAATTAAACTCCAGAGCTTCTGTACAGCAAAAGAAACCATCATTAGAGTGAATCGGCAACCAACAGAATGGGAAAAAAATTCTGCAATCTACCCATCTGACAAAAGGCTAATATCCAGAATCTACAAAGAACTAAAACAGATATACAAGAAAAAAACAAACAACCCCATTCAAAAGTGGGTGAAGGATATCAACAGACACTTTTCAAAAGAAGACATATATGAGGCCAACAGACATATGAAAAAATGTTCATCATCACTGGTCATTAGAGAAATGCAAATCAAAACCACACTGAGATATCATTTCACACCAGTTAGAATGGCCATCATTAAAAAATCTGGAGACAACAGATGCTGAAGAGGATATGGAGAAATAGGAACACTCTTACACAGTTGGTGGAAGTGTAAATTAGTTCGACCATTGTGGAAGACAGTTCTCAAGGATCTAGAAATAGAAATTCCATTTGACCCAGCAATCCCATTACTGGGTATAAACCCAAAGAACTATAAATCGTTCTACTATAAAGACACATGCACCTGTATGCTCACTGCAGCCCTGTGTACAATAGCAAAGACCTGGAACCAAACCAAATGCCCATCAATGATAGACTGGACAAAGAAAAAGTGGTATATATATACTATGGAATACCATGCAGCCATAAAAAATGATGACTTTGTGTCCTTTGTAGGGACCATCATTCTCAGCAAACTGACACAACAACAGAAAGCCAAATACCATATATTCTCACTCATACGTGGGTGCTGAACGAGAACTCGTGGACTCAGGGAAAGGAGCATCACACACTAGGGGCAGTTAGGGGGGTAGGGGAGAGACAGCGGGGAGTGGGGCAGGAGGGGAAGGCAGGGAGGGATAACATGGGGAGAAATGCCAGATATAGTATACATCTTAAGTAAAATAATTTTTTTTAAAAAAAGCAAGATACAACAGCATCAAAAAAAAAAAAAAAAAAAAAGTCAGTAGTAATCTCTTGGTTCCAAACATTTGGTCAAGAAAGAATATCTAGACAGTTATTTCAGTCACAACTTGCTGGCACTGGAATTTCTCTTTAATTTGTTATTTAAGAAGAGATAAATCTGTAACTGCAGAAAAAAAAGAAAAAAGAATTTTCAACCTAGAATTTCATATCCAGTAAAACTAAGCCTCATAAGCGAAGGAAAAATAAAATCCTTTACAGAAAAGCAACTACTGAGAGATTTTCTCACCACCAGGCCTGCCTTACAAGAGCTCCTGAAGGAAGCACTAAACATGGAAAGGAATAACCAGTACCAGACACTACAAAAACGTACCAAATTGTAAAGACCATAGACACTATGAAGAAACAGCATCAACTAATGGGCAAAACAGCCAGTTAGCATCAAAATGGCAGGATCAAATTCACACATAGCAATATTAACCTTAAATGTAAATGGGCTAAATTCCACAATCAAAAGACACAGACTGGCAAACTGGATAAAGAGTCAAGACCCAAGAGTGTGCTGTATTCAGGAGACCCATCTCACACGTAAAGACACACAAAGGCTCAAAATAAAGATATGGCAGAAGATTTAACAAGCCAAATGGACAGCAAAAAAAAAAAGCAGGGGTTGCAATCCTAGTCTCTGATAAAACAGACTTTAAACCAACAAAAGATCAAGAGAGACAAAGAAGGGCATTACATAATGGCAAAGAGATCAATGCAAGAAGAAGAGCTATCCTAAATATATATGCACCCAATACAGGAGCACCCAGATACATAAAGCAAGTTCCTAATGTCCTACAAAGAGACTTAGACTCCCACATGATAATAATGGGAGACTCTAACTTCCCACTGTCAATATTAGATCAACAAGACAGAAAATTAACAAGGATATCCAGGACCTGAACTCAGCTCTAGACCAAGCGGATATCATAGACATCTACAGAACTTTCCACCCCAAATCGACAGAATATAAATTCTCAGCACCACACTGCACTTATTCCAAAATTGACCACATAATTGGAAGTAAAACACTCCTCAGCAAATGCAAAAGAATGAAAATCATAACAAATAGTCTCTCAGACCACAGTGCAATCAAATTAGAACTCAGGATTAAGAAACTCACTCAAAACTGTACAATCACATGGAAACGAACAACCTGCTCCTGAATGACTACTGGAAAAATAATGAAATCAAGGACAAAATAAAGATGTTCTTTGAAACCAATGAGAATGAAGACACAACGTCCCAGAATCTCTGAGACACATTTAAAGCAGTGTCTAGAGAAAAATTTATAGCACTAAATGCCCACAAGAGAAACAAGGAAAGATCTAAAATCAACACCCAACATCACAATCAAAAGAACTAGAGGAGCAAGATCAAACAAATTCAAAAGCTAGCAGAATACAAGCAAAAACTAAGATCAGAGCAAATAAGAACTGAGGAAATAGGGACATGAAAAACCCTTCAAAAAAAATTTCAATGAATCAAGGAGCTGTTTTTTTTAAAAAATCAACAAAATAGACCACTAGCCAGACTAACAAAGAAGAAAGGAGAGAAGAATCAAATAGATGCAATAAAAAATGATAAAGGGGATATCACCACCAATCCCACAGAAACATAAACTACCATCAGAGAATACTACAAATACCTCTATGCAACTAAACCAGTAAATCTAGAAGAAACAGACAAATTCCTGAACACTCGCATCCTCCCAAGACTAAATCATGAAGAAGCAGAATCCCTGAATAGGCCAATAACAAGGTCTGAAATTGAGACAGCAATTAATAGCTTACCAACCAAAAAAAGTCCAGGACCAGACAGGTTCACAGTCGAATTCTACCAAAGGTACAAAGAGGAGCTGGTACCATTCCTTCTGAAACTATTACAAACAATACAAAAAGAGGGAATCCTCCCTAACTCATTTTATGAGACCAACATCATCCTGATACCAAAATCTAGCAGACACACAACTAAAAAAGAAAATTTCAGACCAATATCCATGATGAACATTGATGCAAAAATCCTTAATACTGGCAAACTGAATCCAAAAGCACATCAAAAAGCTTCTCCATCACAATCAAGCTGGCTCCATCCCTGAGATACAAGGCTGGTTGAACATACGCAAATCTACAAATGTAATTCATCACATAAACAGAACCAAACACAAAAAACAAATGATTATCTCAATAAATGCAGAGAAGGCCTTAGACAAAATTCAACAGAACTTTATGCTAAAAAAAACTCTCTAAACTAGGTACTGATAGAACGTATCTCAAAATATTAAGAGCTATTTATGAAAAACTCACAGCCAATATCATACTGAATGGGCAAAAACTGGAAGCATTCCCTTTCAAAACCAGGACAAGACAAGGATGCCTTCTCTTACCACTTCTATTAAACACAGAATTAGAAGTTCTGGCCTGGGCAATCAGGCAAGAAAAAGATAAAAGGTATTCAATTAGGAAAAGAGGAAGTCAAATTCTATTTGCAGACAACATGACTGTATATTTAGAAGACCCCATCATCTCAGCCCAAAATCTCTTTAAGCTGATAAGCAACTTCAGCAAAGTCTCAGGATACAAAATCAATGTGCAAAAATCACAAGCATTCCTCTACACCAGTAACAGACAGAGAGTCAAACCATGAGTGAATTCCCATTCACAATTGCTACAAAGAGAATAAAGTATCTACGAATACAACTAACAAATGATGTAAAGGACCTCTTCAAGGAGAACTACAAACCACTGATCAAGGAAATAAGAGAGGACACAAACAGATGGAAAAACATTCCATGCTCATGGTTAGGAAGAATCAGTATCGTGAAAATGACTATACTGCCCAAAGTAATTTACAGATTCAATGCTATCCCCATCAAGCTACCATTGACTGTCTTCACTGAACTGGAAAAAAAAACACCTTAAACTTCATATGGAGCCAAAAAAGAGCACACATTGCCAAGACAATCCTAAGCAAAAAAAAAAAAAAGACGAAAGCATCACACTACTTGACTTCAAACTATACCACAAGGCTACAGTAATCAAAACAGCCGGTACTGGTACCAAAACAGAGACACAGAACAGAAGTCTCAAAAAAAGTCACACAACTACAACCATCCTTTGACAAACCTGACTAAAACAAGCAATGGGAAAAGGATTCCCTATTTATTAAATGGTGTTCACAAAACTGGCTAGCCATATGCAGAAAGCTGAAACTGAATCCCTTCCTTAGACCTTATACAAAAATTAACTCCAGATAGATTAAAGATTTAAACATAAGACTTAACACCATAAAAACCCTAGAAGAAAACCTAGGCAATACCATTCAGGACATAGGCATGAGCAAGGACTTCATGACTAAAACACGAAAAGCAATGACAACAAAAGCCAAAATTGACAAATAGGAACTAATTAAACTAAAAAGCTTCTGCATAGCAGAAGAAACTATCATTATAGTGAACTGGCAACCAACAGAATGGGAAAAAATTTTGTAATCTACCCATCTGACAAATAACTAATATCCAGAATTGACAAAGAACTTAAATTTACAAGAAAAAAACAACGCCATCAAAAAGTGAGCGACGGATATAAACAGACACTTCTCAAAAAAAGACATTTATGCAGCCAACAAACATGAAAAAATGCTCATCATCACTGGTCATTAGGGAAATGCAAATCAAAACCACAATGAGATACCACCTCTCACGAGTTTGAATGGAAATGCAAATCAAAACCACAATGAGATACCATCTCTCATGAGTTTGAACAGCAATCATTAAAAAATCTGGAGACAACAGATGCTGGAGAGGATGTGGAGAAATAGGAATGCTCTTCCCCTGTTGACGGGAATGTAAATTAGTTTAACCATTGTGGAAGACAGTGTAGCAATTCCTCAAGGGTCTAGAACTAGAAATATCATTTAATCCAGCAAGCCCATTATTGGGCATATACCCAAAGGGTTATAAATCATTCTATTATAAAGACACATGCATATGTATGTTTACTGCAGTACTGTTCACAATTGCAAAGGCTTGGAACCAACACAAATGTTTATCAATGATAGACTGGATAAAGAAAATGTGGCACATATACACCATGGAATACTATGCAGCCATAAAAAAGAATGAGTTCATGTCCTCTACAGGGACATGGATGAAACTGGAAACCATCCTTCTCAGTAAACTGACACAAGAAAAGAAAACAAAACATGGCATGTTCGCATTCGTAAGTGGGTGTTGAACAATGAGAACACATGAACCCAGGGAGGGAAACATCACATACTGGGGCCTGTTGGGAGGTGAGAAGCTGAGGAATAGCAGGGGGTGGGGAAACAGAGGAGGGGTAACTTTAGGAGAAATACCTAATGCAGATGACATGGTGATGGATGCAGCAAACCACCATGGCACGTGTACACCTATGTAACAAACTTGCACGTTCTGCACATGTACTCCAGAACTTAAAGTATAATTTTAAAAATTGGGAAGAATTTTATACTCATAAATGGCAGGCCATGGCGTATCTAGAATTAAGTTTTTTCCAAAAAGGCTAAACGGAAGACCAGGAGTAAATGGCAATATAAGGCATGGTCTGGGAATTATATGATAGGCTCCAAGGCTGAGTAAACAAAGACAAAAGCTAGAATGCTACTGATGAACTAGAAGTAGAGAGAGACAGTAAATAAACACACTGGAGATTTAAGAATAGCAAACACAGTAAATGAGAGGACAGGAATTCCTGTTCAGAGAAAAATATAAATGGATTACATTCTCTTACTTTTGAAAAACAAAAATTATAGAGATTCACAAAATCCTGGTTCAGGGAAGTGAATGAAATTACATAAAGGTTTGGGTCTCATGTTATTAAGGAGGGCCAGAAAATGCAAAGTCAAGTTCACTGGGTGATCAATATCACCACTAACATCTCCTAGGAATATATTAAGAGTTGTAACAAAATCTTCAAGCAAGGTTTTAAAGAATAAAATGTACATGGGGCAATAAATAAGAAGTAAATGAACTCAGGAAAAAAACGTGGAACTATTTTTTAAAGTCTAATACTTCAGCACATAACTGTGGCTAAAATTTAAGCATTCATTCAACTAACATTTGACTGTCCACTTTGCACAGGCATAGTTCTAGGCATTTGAAGATCAGTGGCAAACAAGATAGACAAGCTACTCCCAAAATGCTTACACTCAACTGGTAGAAGCAGACAATAATAAGGATAAGTAAGTGTGTAATATGCTAAGAGAAAAATAAAGCAGGAAAAAAACTGCATTTTAGAGAAAGCAACACTGAAAATGTATCATCTGAATCAAGGAAAGGGGGCCTGATGTGGTAAATCCCAGCACTTTGGGAGGCTGAGGTGGGAAAATCGCTTGAGCTCAGGAGTTTGAGACCAGCCTGAGCAATATAGTGAGACCCCATCTCTTAAAATACAAAAACATTTATATATATATATAAACAAAGAAAAGAGGCCATTTTTATATTCAACTTCTTCACAGCAGTACTCCTCAATACAGACAAAAACACAATTAATTTTCAATGTTACATCAGACAGAATTGTTCTACTTTTTAAAAACTGGCTTCTCGTAAAAGCCTTTAAGATTTTCATAATAATCTAAAAATATTTAATACAAATGATGTCATGATAAAACTATATTCCATATATGTCAGTTAAAAGATACATAAAACAAAATACTGCATGTTCTCACTAAATGTTGAGAACTCAGGAACACAAGGAAGAGAACAACAGGTACTGGGGATACTTAAGGGCAGAGGGTGGGATGAGGGAGAAGGGTAGAAAAAAGTAACTATGGGGTACTAGGCTTAGTATCTGGGTAACAAAATAACCTGTACAACAAACCCCTGTGGCACAAGTTTACCTAAATAACAAACCTGCAAATGTACCTCCAAACCTAAAATAAACATTTAAAAAGATAGTTTATAACTGAATGTAGAATGATAACCAGAAACACATGAATTGCCCATTGTTTTGAATTTTTTGTAGGCAGTCTTTAGAACACTTCATTTAATTTGGGTCTCATAAGAAATATAATTTAAAACCACAGTATCTTTGATATGCCCAAAATATCTAGTCAGTTCTAGAGCTTTGCTATCAAACAATTACTTTTTTTTTAATTGCTATTTCTAAAATTTGTTTAAAGACAAAGTGACAGTAATCTCTTCATGGCCTTGTAAATAAGATCTTTTGATAATGGTTCCAGCTTAACCATTAATTTAAAAAGGTAACCATGAACTTAAAACGTAACCATTAATATTATACATTAATATTACCTTTTTAAGCACAGCCTTTGGATCTTTGACTTTTGGCCCATAGTGTATATATTTTACACTATGTCTTTTCATAACAAATTCCTCAATTCTTTGAGGAGGAAGGTTAACATATACACAGCCTTTTGTACTAAACTTACTATCAGTAAAAGTATTGTTTTAAAAAAAGAATTTGACCAACTAAAAAAATTTTTTAAAAACACTATAGCTTCCAAAAATGAAATTCTTAGGTATAAGTCTAACAACACAAGTATAGCATCTGTAAGCTCAAAATAACAAAACGTTGATGAAAGGAATCAGAAAAAAATTTAAATAGAGTTCACAAATTAACACTCAATGTAGTAAAGATGTGAATTCTCTAAAATGTCAATTCTCCAAAGATTGATTTACAGATTTAACGCAATTCCCATCAAAATCACAGCAGGGCTTCTGTGCACACAGACAAGCTGTTTGTAAAATATATATGAAAAAGCAGCCAGGCCTGGTGGCTCACTCCTGGTAATCCCAGCACTTTGGGAGGCCAAGGCAGGTGGATCACTTGAGGTCAGGAGTTCAAGACCAGCCTGGCCAACATGGTGAAACCCCATCTCTACTAAAAATTTAAAAATTAGTTAAGTGTGGTAGTGGGTGCCTGTAATCCCAGCTCCTTGGGAGGCTGAGGCACAAGAATCACTTGAACCCAGGAGGCAGAGGTTGCAGTGAGCCAAGACTGTACTACTGCACTCCAGCCTGGCAATAGAGTGAGACTCCGTCTCAATAAAATAAGATATAAAATATAAAATAAAACATATACAAAAAGAAAAGACAGCTGAGTAGCTGAAATCTGAAAGAAAAAATGATACTACCCAATTTTAAGACACAGTATAAAGAGACAATAATCAAGACAGTATGATACTGGTAAACAGACACACAGATCAACAAAAGAAAGAGTCCAGAAATAGACTCATACAAAATGGCTCATTTATTTTTGACAAGGATACAAAGACAATTCAGTAGGGAATAATAGTCTTTTAAACAAATGGTGTTGCAAAACTAGAAATCCATATGCAAAAACATGAACCATGACATAAACTTCCCACCATACACAAAAATTACATTCAAAGAGATCCTAGCTCTAAATGTAAACCATACAACTATAAAGCCTTCAGAAGAAAATGTAAGAAATAATATTCATGGCTTTGGGTTATGCAAAGAGCTTTTATACACAATATTAAAAGCATGACACATAAAAGGAAAGCAATAATAAATTAAACTTCAAAATTAAAACCCTTTTCTCTGCAAAAGATACTGTTAAGAAAATGAAAAGAAAAGCTACAGGCTACAAAAAAATCATTGCAAACAACGTCTGATAAAGAACTTGTATCTAGAATATATTTGTGAATGCCCAAAACTCAATAGCAAGAAAACAAAAATCCAGTTAAAAAAAGGCAAAATACTTAAACAGACACTTCACCAAAGAAAATACAGGAAGCCAATAATAAACAAACTAAAAGATGCTCAACATCATTATCCATTAGAGAAATTAAAACCACAATGAAACACTACCACACACCAAAGAGAATGGCTAAAATAGAAGATGATCACAATACCAGGTGCTGACAATCATGCTGAATGAGTGAATACATTCATATATTGCAGGTGGGAATGAAAAACAGTACAGCCACTCTGGAAAACAGTTTGGCAGCTCCTTACAGAGTAATATATACAATTACAGTATGACCCAGCAATCTCACTCCTGGGTATTTATCCTAGAGAAATAAAAACTTATGTTCACATAAAAACTTATATACACATGTTCACAGTAGCTTTATCTACAATAGCCAAAAACTGGAGACAATGCAAATATTCTGCAACAGGTGAACAAATAAACTTGGTATATACATACAACAGAACACTACTCAGAAACAAAAAAGAGAAAAACTACATTAGACAACCTGGATGAATCACGAAGGATGATTCACATGCTGAATGAAAGAAGCTAGTCTCATAAAGTTATATATTGTAAGATACCACTTATATGACATTCTTAAAAGCACAAAATACAGTGATAAAAGATCAATGGCTGCCAGCAGTTAAGGGCTGGGGGAGGCTGTGACTACAAAGGGACAGTACACAAGAATTTTCTGGGTTATGGAACTGTTCTGCATCCTGATTGTGGCAATCGTTATTACACTAATCTATAGGTGTGTTAAAATACATGGACTGTATACCAAAAATGTCCACTGTACCAGTTAATTTAAAAATAAAGTGTTTAAAAACCTTAATCAACAATGAAGAGTAGAAAATCAGCACAATATATTTACTCATGGAGCTATTTACTATAGTTTTAAAGGAAATATTGCTATTACCATACTTATACGATATCTTATGAATCTTCCCAGAAACAAAAAAAATTTGATATTGATACTTTCACCCTTCTGATAAAAATAATAAATAGACTGCTGAAGCACTGATGAAAAGGATGCCAGTTTATTTCCATCAGGGTGCTGATTCTATGAAACCAGACAACTTTAAATAAACATGTAGGCATAGGGCTAAAGTCATGACAATAGTATGGGAGAACTACTCAATAATTCAATTATCTCCACCTGGACCTTTCTGTCCTTGACACATGGCATTTCCATACATCCTCTGAAATCTAGGTGGAAGCTCCCAAACCTCTATTCTTGACTTCTGTGAACCTACAGGCTCAACACCACATGGAAGCTGCCAAGGTTTGAGGCATGTGCCCTCTGAAGCCATGACCTGAGCTGTACCTTGGCCCCTTTTAGCCACAACTGGAGCAGCTGGGACACAGGACACCATGTCCCAAGGCTGCACACAGCAGGGGGTGCCCTGGGCCTGTGATGGGAGGAGCTACTGCAAAGGTTTCTGATATGCCCTGGAGACATTTTCCCTATTGTCTTAGTGATTAACATTTAGCTACTTGTTACTTTTGCAGATTTCTGCAGCTGGATAATTTATAAAGGAAAGAGGTTTAATTAACTCACAGTTCAGCACGGCTGGGGAGTCCTCAGGAAATTTACAATCATGGCAAGAGAGAAAGTAAACACATCCTTCTTCACATGGCAGCATCAAGGAGAATTGCCAAGCAAAAGGGGAAACACCCATTATAAAACCATCAGATCTTGTGAGGCTTATTCACTACCATGAAAACAGTATGGGGGAAACTGCCTCCATGATTCAATTATCTCCACCTGATCCCACCCTTGACACATGGGAATTACAATTCAACTTAAGATTTAGGTGGAGACACAGTCAAACCATATCATCTGACTTCTTTCTCTTGGCAGAATTATTTTAAGATTCATCCATCTTACTGAGTTATATTTATAGTTCAACTGTTTTATTCCTGAGTAGCACTCCGACAGACACATATATAGCAGACTGTTTGTCCATTCATTTGTTGATGAACTTTGAGTTGTTTCAGGTTTCCATCTATTACACATAAATTCTTTTAATATTTACATATAAGTCTCTGTGTGGCCATATGCTTTCATTTCTTTTGGCTAAATATCTAGGAGTGGAATTGCCAGGTCATAGGGTAGGTATATATTCAACTTTTTAACAAACTACCAAATGTTTCTCAAAGTGGTTGTTCCCTTTACATTCCCCTGGGCAATATACATGAGTTCCAGATTCAACACATCTAAGCAACACTTGGTATGATCTTTTTAATTTTAGACATTATAGTGAGTAGTGTAGTGGTATCTCATTTTGGTTTTAATCTTTAGTTCCCTAATGACTAATAGTGTCCACAGCATCTTTCATATGCTTACATGCCATGTGGACACCTTCTTCTTTGGTAAAGTGCCTTCTTTAAATATTTTGCCCACTTCTTAACTGGTCAGTCTTCTTAGTATTGATTGTAGGAGCACTTGATAATCTGGATACAACGGTTTTGTCAGATACCTGTTTTGCAAGTATTTTCTCCCAGTCTGTAGCTTGCCTTTTTGTGACAATGTCTTTTAAAGAGCAAAGTTTTGAATTTTGATGAAATCCAAATGATTTTTTTCTTTGAGAGCTGATGTATTCTGTGTTCTACTTAAGAAATCTTTGCCAGACTGAAAGTCAAGTAAGATTTTATCCTATGTTTTCTTCTAGAAGTTTTAGAGACTCAGGTTTTATATTTAGGTCTGATACACATTTTGAGGGTTTTTGTTTGTTTGTTTGTTTTGAGACAGAGTCTCACTTTGTTGCCCAGGCTGCAGTGCAGTGGTGCAATCTTGGCTCACTGCAACCTCCGCCTCTTGGGTTCAAGTGATTCTCCTCTCTCAGCCTCCCTAGTAGCTGGGATTACAGGCACACACCACCATGCCCACTGCATGGTTCAAGGAATGAATCAAAACTTATTCTCTATATATGGTATGAGTTGTCCTGTATCATTTCTGTTGAGGATTCTCCTTTTACTCAGAGAACTGCCTTGACAACTTTCTCAAAAGCCAGTTGTCATATGTGTGCAGTCTATTTTTTATTTTTTTATAAAGACACATGCACACATATGTTTACTGCAGCACTGTTCACAATAGCAAAGACTTGGAAGCAACCCAAATGTCCATCAATGACAGACTGAATAAAGAAAATGTGGCATATATACACCATGGAGTACTATACAGCCATAAAAAAGGATGAGTTCATGTCCTTTGCAGGGACATGGATGAAGATGGAAACCATCATTCTCAGCAAAGTAACACAGGAACAGAAAACCAAACACTGCATGTTCTCACTCATAAGTGGGAACTGAACAATCAGAACACATGGACACAGGGAGGGGAACATCACACACCAGGGCCTGGGGGGTTGGGGACTAGGGGAGGGATAGCATTAGGAGAAATACTTAATGTAGATAATGGGTTGATGGGTTGATGGGTGCAGCAACCATCATGGCACATGTATACCTATGCAACAAACTTGTACATTCTGTACATGTATCCCAGAACTTAAAATATAATAAAAATAAAATAAAATAAAAATTTCAAAAAAAAGGACAAAAATTAGCTGGGTGTGGTGGGGTGTGCCAGCCTGGGTGACACAGTGAGACTCTGTCTCAAAAAAAATAAAACACACACACACACACGGCAAACTTATTTGCTTTCACCTAGAAAAATCAACAATTACCCAGAAAGTTGTATCACTCACTGGAATTCTATTCTACTTCTCTCAAGTCTTTTTTTTTTTTTTTTTTTTTTGTGAGATGGAGTCTCACTCTGTTTCCCAGGCTGGAGTGCAGTGGCACAATCTCAGCTCACTGCAACCTCCGCTTCCCAGGTTCAAGTCAGTCTTCTGCCTTAGCCTCCTGAGTAGTGGGATTACAGACACGTGTCACCATGCCTGGCTAATTTCTGTACTTTTAGTGGAGATGAGGTTTCATCACCATGTTGATCAGGCTGGTTTCAAACTTCTGACCTCAGGTGATCCACTCGCCTCAGCCTCCCAAAGTGCTGGGATTACAGGTGTGAGCCGCTGCGCCCAGCCTACTTCTCTCAAGTCTTACATCCAGTTATATCCATGCAAAGGACACCTGGAGCCCCATGGGGTCATGCTCATCTAAAACATACAAGATCTCTTCTTACATTCCATTAATCTGGAAACTTATAAAGCTGACTGTGCTTATCTTCTCACTGAAGCTACCTAAGCAGCAGCATGTTTTTAAGGAAAAAGTCCAAGTCCACAAAACAATGACCTGTATCTAATCCATACTTTGTCAAATGAAGGAAGAATCTTATCTAAGGAAAGACTACAAATTATCCAAGACCAATCACTGAAAGACAAGTAAGAAAATTTCTATGATTAACTGAATATTGTAGATAATAGATACCCAATTTTTCTGAATTAGGAGGATGGCCATATGATTGGACTAAATTGAAAATGTAAGAAACATGCCCATGGAACACAGAAACCTAAAAGTCTTCGGTGCTTTCATAATCCTCTCAATGACAGCCTCTAATATCCCAGACTATCATAAATCTTTCCATCTATACAGAAAAAGATTAGGCCATGCTCTGGGGTAGTAGTTCGCAAAATGGCATGAGAAGAGGAAGAAAGATGATTCTGTCCCCAGCAGCTTTTGAAGACATTTTTGGCTGCCACACTTGGGGGTTGCCTCTAATGGATAGAGACCAGGGATGCCGCTAAACATCCTACAATGCACAGGATTATGCACACCCCCAAAACAGAGAATTATGATGTCAAGGGTGAGCCATGCTGCTCCAGGGCACACCTGAAAAACCCACTGCCAGTCAGCCTGTCCCCTGATCCAGGAGCCCAGGACTTACAGCTGCTTTGTCTCAGAGCCACTGCAGCTCAGCTACATTCAATAAAGTCTTCAGGCCTTGCACCAGATCCCCTTGAAACCTAATGGCACCACGAACCATATAATCCCTGTTGCTAACTGAATATACCTCACACTTTTCTTCTAGTCAACTGATTATGAAGTAGCATTACTTTTTCCTTCTCATACAATGGTACATCAACATAATACTCCCACCCCAGCCCTTTATTACACTTGCCTGATGCTGGAGAGCCTCGAGGTTAGCTCCGTAGTTCAACAAGTGTCCATACCCAGAAGAGATCTTGTAGACAATACTCCCATATCAAAGCCTGACTTCATGCTGTTAGTTGAGAGGATCTTTTTTTTTTTTTTTTTTTTGAGACAGAGTCTCGCTCTTGTTGCCCAGGCTAGAGTGCAGTGGTGCAATCTTAGCTCACTGCAACCTCCACCTCCTGGGTTCAAGCAATTCTCCTGACTTAGCCTCCTGAGTAGCTGGGATTACAGGCATGTGCCATGCCCAGCTAATTTTTGTGTTTTTAGTAGAGATGGGGTTTCACCATGTTAGTCAGCCTGGTCTCGAACTCCTGACCTTGTGATCTGCCCACCTCGGCCTCCCAACATGCTGGGATTACAGGCTTGAGCCACTGCAGCCAACCGAGAGGGTCTTATCGTAAAAGTACAAGTCAATGCCAGGCTGGTGATGAAGTCACCTGGGTCAAGGTTCCAGAGCAGTCTTCCTTCTTATAGTGCCTCAAATTACATTTGTTTGCTACCTGTTGCCTAGAGTCTTAAAAGTTTCTGTTCAGCTATTATCCTGACAGATGATTCAACAGATGATTCAGAAAAAAAAAGAAAAAAATCATGTTGATCAGTGCTGAAATTGTAAATCAACTCTCTCCAAACCAACGTCACCTTTCAGGAGAGGAGAAAGGTGAGATAAGAAACTCTCTCCAAACCACAATGGGGGAACCAGGACAGCCCTAATGATCTCTCCTAGAGTTCAAGGTGCATGAGAAACAAATGGGTGCTCAAAGAACCACCCAACAGCAACAAGGACTCCCACACAGCTAGAAAAAGATGGGCTGTTCTGAAGACATGGGAAAAGGCAGTTACTAGCACATAAAATGGTACAATCACTGCAGAAACCTGTCTGGCAGTTCCTCAAAAAGCTAAACAGAGTTACCACACCCTGCTATTCTACCCTGTAGTAGATAACCAGAAGAACTGAAACATACGTCTATCCAAGACAGATACCCCGAAGAATTGAAACATACATCTATCCAAGGTAGATACCAGAAGAACTAAAACAGACATCTATCCGAGATAGATACCCAGAAGAACTGAAACATACAACTACATTGAAATATACGTCTATCCGAGCTAGATACCCAGAAAAACTGAAACATACATCACACATAAACTTCTATATGAATGCTCATATCAGCATTATCCATAACTGCCAAAACAACCCAAATGCCTGTTCATTGACCCTTCACTGCTGACTTAAGACTCTCTGACACCAGAAGACCAATAAGTCAAAGCTCAAAACTGGTACCTTATTCTTCCACATGCAGAGTCACACAATTCTACGACTGGGTTACCATAAGTGTTATCTAGTGTCAGACTCTTCTCAGAAGACAAAACCAAAGGTATATGCAAACCTGTATATGCAAGAATACAGGGTTAGTCAGTGTCAGAAGCAGCAATGGACACAGGGCCTCAAGCCCCACCTGGCCTTTTCTGCAAACCACACTGCCTCCATGTGTTGGTGTCAGTGTGTGGAGAAGGAGGGATCAGCAGGCCAAGAGCAGCCATAGTCACTGACACAAAGGTGCTCTGCTGGTAACTTTGTGCAACTAGGAAGGTCCCTGGAAGACTAAGCTGCATCCAGTCCTGCCCCCATATTATCAATAATCGAAAAGTAATTCTGATGCTGCAATCATTATCTAAGACTATTCGAATGCATAAACCAGAGACAAAGAATACAATCATGATTTTCAAATCACTGAAAAGCAGAAAAAGCATTTAGAAAAGTTTTCGCTGACAAGTTAAGCAAGTTAATCTTCACAGGACTGTGAAGACTTACATCTCTTTTATGCTTTTCATTTGCCCTCTTATCCAAGTTATTGGAAACTATCACATTTCTTATCAATGTGCTATCATTTATCACAGTTCAGTAGAAAATTCACAAAATGTAAAGTAATTAGAGCAGATGTTACTATTCTAACCTTGCAGATGTCCAAAGAACTGACATCCTGGAAAGTAGATTTGCTGGGCCCAAACTCCTCGGCACTACACTAACCTATCATTAAAGATAGAAATTTAACCATTTCAATGTTTAAATAAATTCCTGGTTCCCAGCTTTAGCTTAGGGTACAGAAAACTGATAACAGCTACCCCATTCTTTCTGGGGTCAGAGGGAGAGATAATTCACCAAAATTACAGCTTTTCTTGAACACATTAGAGAGCCAAGGCTGGACATCAGCCAACCAATCTGAAAAATGAGAAAAGGTAGCAGCCTGCAAGCAGATACACGAAGCAAGAACTTGCTCATCTGGGGCATATGCTGGACACCATATATGGCAGCAAAAAGAAAAAAAATCCAGCTAAAATATTTAACAAATCACAAAATCAGTGGTTGCCTTGGGATGGTGATGAGTGGAGAACTGGATTACAGAAGGATGGAGTGAAGGAGATCTAGAGGAAGGAACAGGAGTTCTACAACCTAACTGTGGTGGGTAAACAGCTGTCTACCTTTGTCAAAACTCACAGAACTGCAAAAAGGTTAAAAAAAAAAAAAACTAAAGAATGAATTTACTGTATATAAAATTTTTAAAAGAACATTTGTTTTAGAAGGAAAAGGATCCATTTGACAGCTAACCCATGGTCTCTGTTACCTCTACCACAGAATAGTCTTGGTATCTGAGACACATAAGCCCCCAATGCCTCTGCAAATCAGCACTTTAATAAAACATTCTTCCCAGTCGAATTCATTAATGTGCAAATATAAGTGTCCACTATTCAACTCTTCGTAGGAGTTCCCATGTAGACCACAACCAGCAAAGGAAAACAAAGCCATGCTGAGCTTGAATGCTGGGCAACAGGGTGGCTTCACTCACTAGCCCACTGCCTTAACAGCCTGCCAGCCAGCAATTCAGGCAGCTCAGATTCACAACCAGCAAAATGACAAATCGCATGGATCATATGCCTCTGGGGTCACTTGCAAGGAGAAGAAAATGCAAATCATCAAATTTGCAAATGCCTTCTGTTAAAAGACAACCTTCAAACAATGTTTTAAAAGGGAGAGCAATGCAAGCCTGCTACAACTGTAGGTGCCATGATGAACGTGCAGAATTCTGCCCCACACTGGACAAAGCACTGGGCCGAGTAAGAAATAGCCAGAAAACACCACAATCTCAGCGTCCACCCACAAGAAGTATCTCCAAGTTTTAAGGGATTAAGAAAAAATGTCTACACAGGACCTGCCCCATTAGGATTTCAATAAAAGAAGGATAATGCCATGAGGAAAATAAAATTTTCTCTCTCTTTAATAGCAGAGAATTTGCCTAAGAGCAGCATGGGATAATAATAATACAGAAGAAATTAAAGATCAATGTAAAAAAAAAAATAACAGTCTGAAATTAAATAATTAAAACTTAAAAGCTGTTGGGACTTTAAATTATCCCAAGTATTAAGAGGAATGTGGCTCTGCGGCTGCAAATTCTGCCTTTCTTTCCTGTAAATAATTAAGACCAAACTGTGCTGGAGATAAGACTTCCTCAGATAACCTTCCTGGGAATGTAGCAATCTGTAAACAGGCAAATCACTGTGGGATCCACCCTGGTCTTGTATGGAAAATGTTGCAATCCTGCTGGAACTTCTGTCTCTGCCTATATAATTCTTCACTTTGGAACACTGACCCCATTGGTTTGGAGGTGGTGCTTCTGAGTGGCCGCTGTCAAGCTCTGTGCACAAATAAACTCTATATTTAGTCATACTTTCTGAATCTCGTTGTTCAAGGCTAAGTCACAGCAATGTATTGAACCATTTCACTGACTTCAGAACAAAGAGCCTCAATATTCTAGTACATTCCACCTCTTTTTTTTTTTTTTTTTTTTTAGACAGAGTTTCACTCTTGTTGCCCAGGTTGGAGTGCAATGGCACAATCTTGGCTCACTGCAACCTCCCAGGTAGCTAGGATTACAGGTGCCCACCACCATGCTCAGCTACTTTTTTATATTTTTAGTAGAGATGGGGTTTCACTATGTTAGCCAGGCTGGTCTTGAACTCCTGACCTCAGGCAATCCAAAGCCTTGGCCTTCCAAATTGCTGAGATTACAGCTGTGAGCCACTGCGTCCAGCCACATTCCACCTCTTTCTATATTAAGTAATTTTTTTGGAGTGGGGAACGGAGTCTTGCTCTGTCACCCAGGCTGGAGTGAAATGGCGTATCTTGGCTCACTGCAACCTCTGCCTCCCAGGTTCAAGCAATTTTCCAGCCTCAGCCTCCCGAGTAGCTGGGATTACAGGTGCACATCACCACACCTAGCTAAATTTTTTGTATTTTTAGTAGAGACAGGGTTTCCCCATGTTGGCCAGGCTGGTCTCGAACTCCTGACTTCAAGTCATCCACCCACCTTAGCTTCCCAAAATGCTGGGATTACAGGCATGCACCACTATGCCTGGCCTCTATACTAAGAAATTATTTAGTCCCTGGACTTTATCCCTCATGACAGTTTTGATATGGAATTTTATCATACCTGCCAGGGAATGCTTTATTTTATTACCTTTTAGGAGAATTTTACTGAAGAGACAATTTAGGTTTTTGGAATTATATAATTATACTCAAATGATAGCAAAAAGCTCAGTTTAACCTTAGCTTAAGGCTTTTAGTTTAGCTAGCTAGACAGTAAAATTATGATTCTCAATAAAAGCAGCTAAACTTAGTTGTTTTTTTTTCCTTGTCAAGGTACATAACTACACAGAACATGAAAACTCATCTGTTTCCTTTATATCATTCGTTCTCAATAACTGATACTTATCAGAATCACCTGGGGTGATGTTCAAAAATAAACACACCTGGTACCTATCCCAGATCTATGGAATCAGATTCTCCAGGGTGCGGCCCAGCATTACTATCTGAAAACACTCCAGAGAGATGTTTACACAGACTGAACCCTGACTGTAACACCAGTCTCTACAACAGTCACTACAGTTGAAAAGAATCACAGGCACACTTCATTTTATCACATTCGCTTTACTGTGCTTTGCAGATACTGTTTTTTTTTCTTACAAATTGAAGGAATGTGGCAACCCTGCACTGAGCAAGTCTGTTGGTGCCATTTTTCCAACAGCATGTGCTTACTTCACGTCTGTGTCACATTTTGGTAACTCTTGCAGTGCTTCCCATTTTTTCATTATTATTACATCTGTTATGGTCATCTGTGATCAGTGATTTTTGATGTGACCACTGTAATTGTTTTGGGGCACCATGAACCGCACCCACATAAGACAGCAAATGTGATCAATGCATGTTACTTATCTTCTGACTGTTCCAATGACTGGCCATTCCCATCTCTCAGCCTCTCCTAGGGCCTTGCTATTCCCTGAGACACAATAATATTGAAATTAGGCCATTTAATAACCTTACAATGACCTCTAAATGTTCAAGCAAAAGGAAGAGTTGCACATCTGAAATCAAAAGCTATAAATGATTAAGCTTAATGAGGAAGGCATGGCCAAAGCTGAGACCTGCTGCAAGTTAGACCACTTGCACCAAACTGCCACGTTATGACTGCAAATACAAAGTTCTTGATAGAAATTAGAAGTGCTACTCCAGTGAACACATGAATGGTAAGAGAGCAAAACAGCCTTATTGCCGATATGGAGAAAGCCCAAGTATTCTAGATAGATCAAAAACCAGCCAGAAAAATTGCTCTTCAATTCTATAAAGGCTGACAGGGTTGAGGAAGCTGCAGAAGAAAAGCTGGAAGCTCATACAGGTTGCTTCATGAGGTTTAAGGAAAGAACTCATCTCTATAATATAAAAGTACAAAATACAGCAGCAAGTGCTGATGGAGAAACTGCAGCAAGTTATCCAGAACATTTAGCTAAGATCATTGCTGAGGGTGGTTACATTAAACAAGAGATTTTCAATGTAGACAAAATAGCTTTCTATTGGAAGACGCCATCTAGGACTTTCACTGCTAGCGAAAAGTCAAGGCCTGGCTTCAAAGCATTAAAAGACAGGCTGACTCTCTTGTTAGGGGCTAATGGTGCTGGTGACTTTAATTGAAGCCAGTGCTCATTTCCCATTCTGAAAACCCTAGAGCCCTTAAGAATTATGCTAAATATACTGTTGCCTGTGCTTTAGAAATAAAAAAAACAAAAAAAACAAAAAAACAAAGCCTAAATGACAGCACATCTGTTTACAGCATGGTTTACTGAATATTTTTAAGCCCACTGTTGAGACCTATTGCTCAGAATAAAAGATTTCTTTGAAAATACTACTGTTCATTGACAAGGCACCTGATCAATCCAGAGCCATGATGGAGCTGTACAAGGAGAGTAAGGTTGACTCCATGCCTGCTAATACAAGATCTATTCTTCAGCTGATACATCAAAAAGAAATTTCAACTTTTGAGTCCTATTTTTTTTAAGAACTACATTTCATAAGGCTACATCTGCCACTGACAGTAATTCCTCTGATAGATCTGGGTAAACTGAAAACCTTCTAAAAAGGTTTCACCATTCTGGATGCCATTAAGAATATTCATGATGCAAGGGAGGAGGTCAAAATAACATTAATAGGAGTTTGGAAGAAGATTTCAATCCTCACGGATGACCTTGAAGAGTTCATGACTTCAGTAGAGTAAGTAACTACAGACATGGTGGAAACAACAGATGAGTTGCTTCTTATGGAAGAGCAAAGAAAGTGGTTTCTTGAGATGGAATCTATTCTTGGTGAAGATGCTAAGACATTGTTGAAATAAGAACAAAGGATTCAGAATATTACATAAACTTAATTGACAAAGCAGCAGCAGGGTTTGAGAGGCCTGACTCCAATTCTGAGAGATGTTCTACTGTGGAAAAAAACGTTATCAAACAGCATCACATGCTACAGAGAAATCTTACATGAAAGGAGAGTTAATAGATGTGGCAAACTTCATTGTTGCCTCATTTTAAGAAATTGCCACAGCCACCCAGACCTTCAGTAACTACCACCCTAATCAGTCAGTGTCCATCAATATCAAGGCAAGACCCTCTACCAGCAAAAAATTATAACTTGGTGAAGTCTCAGGTAATCATTAGGATTTTTAACAATAAAGTATTTTCTAATTAAAATTTGTACATTGTTTTTTAGACATAATGCTATTTTACATATAACAGACTACAGTATAGTGTAAACATAATTTGCATGTGTACTGGGAAACCAAGAGCTTCATGTGACTCATTTGCTATTGCAATATTTGCTTTATTGCAGTAGTCTGGAACCAAACATAAAATATCTCCAAGGTATGCTTGCGCTTACTTGTTACAATTCCAGCCAGAGCAAAAACAAACTGATTTTCATCCGAATCAAGCTCCTTGACATCACCATCCAGTGACTTCACAAAACTCTCCATTGTTTGACCAGTGATGCTGAAAAACTTCAAAGCTTTATCCTGAAAATTTGGAAATCATAGTGTCATATCTTTTTACAGACACTAATGTGAAAACATTTTAAAGTGCAGGATATAGAAGATTCTAGTTTTAATCATAGAATATTGTAAAATATGTTCCCTCATTAAAAGTTCCCATTAAAAGAACAGAGAAAGCAGCTTGAGTCGGGCAGGAGCAGGAGAAACTCCCCTGAAGATTGGTGGACTCTTCGAATGCATATTATGAAATAGGACAAATGTACATGATGAAAGTAGATGAGAAGAATTTACTCAAAAATGTAAGTAAAATAAAATAGAAAAACATGCTGTCTATTTGCTCTGGGCATTAAACCAGAGGTGTTCAAACCTTTAGCATAACTTTTTTTCAAAAAATCTTAATGGAAACATGTAAAAGAGATAAAGACTGGCTCCTCTGGTAGGTTCAATCTTCATTACTTGGCAAAAAGCATTTCCAAGTTTGAACCTTTCAGTTACTTCCTTTGGGGTGCTAGAGTTCTAAAGAAGAATTTTAAAACAAATGCTCATTTTAACACAGTTTTAAAAAATGGAAAAATCTGCATTTACAAATGATACAAGAAAACTTCAAGGATGATAAAAAATAATCTAAAACTGGGTTGTGGTGATGGTTAATGCAAGTCTAGAAATCTGCTAAAAAACACTAAATTGTACATTTACAATTTCATAGTATGTAAATTAAACCTAATAAAGCTCAACCAACTTTTTAAAACACATTTAGTCTTTCTATCTAAAGTCAAACACAACTGTTATTTCTATTACCCGTAAGTAATTTATCACTGGTTTCCTGCCACACATCCCCCTCTTCACTTTCATTTCGTCATGATCACACCATCCTCCCAGAGTCAAACACCAGTCTTTTTTGGCCCCTCTTGTCCCCTCCAGATGTTCACTCCACCTTGCCACCACATCTGCCTCCACTGCCCTGGCTCTCATACATGTTCCTTCTTTCCCATCTCCCCTGCAGAGGGCCAAGCTCACTCCAGCCAGACCAGCTGGAATGACCACTTCATCAGTCATCCTGTCTAGACCCAAGGTGCCACAACTCCACCTCAATTCATCCTCACTCACTGTCAGGTGAATCTTCCTAGAATTCTGCTCTTATGCTATCACTCTTTTACTGGAAAACCCTTAGAGAAAATCTAGTCCTACTACCTACAGGAGAAATCATCAACCTGGTATTCAAGGTCCCAAAATCACATCCTAACCTACCTTTAAGCTTTATCTCCCCACTACTTTCTTACATTAACTCTCCACTGTTTCAGCTGACCTACTCACTGTCTTAAAACAAACCCACCTATTTTCTGCCGTTTCTACCTGTTCATCAAGGCTCATTTCAAACTTATCCCTTTCTGTGAAGTTCCCTGATAAACACCCACATGCATGTGCGCGCACGCGTGTGCACACACACACACATACGGTTGAACCTTGAACAACAAGGGTTTGAACTGTGCAAGAACACTTACACAAGAATATTCTTCAGTAAAAGTTACACCAAGTGTGTCTGCCTCTCCAGCACCCCCTTCCACCTCCCCTACCTTTACCACCCCTTAGACAGCACGGCCAACCACTCCTCTTCCTCCTGCTCTTCAGCCTACTCAACTTGAAGATGATGAGAATGAAGACCTTTATGATGATCTAACATATAAAAAATGTGAACTATTTAAGTTATCAGTAAGGCTTCCAGTCAATAGTAGAGAGAGTCAAAAGTTCTATGTGGCTTTTCAACTATGCAGGGGGTCAGCGCCCCTAACCTCCACATTGTTCAAGGATCAATATGTGTATGTGTATGTATAAACACACATATACATCTACATACATGTATATCTGTTAGATAACATATAATATTCAATAAATTAACTACATTAACCATGAGATAATATATAAAAGCACTTTTGATCTTGTTAAACTCATACACATGTAAAATATTAATATTGAAGTAGTAACATATCCACATATACCACAAGGGCTCCTGGAGAGGAGGGATCTGATTTCATTCACTCTGCAGTAGGTTACAATGAACCACATAGAATTGGTATTCAATAACTAGCTGATGAATGAACAAAAGAAAATTGAAAGGAAGATATGGACTTAGTCACGCCTGTAATCCCAGCACTTTGGGAGGCCAAGGCAGGCAGATCAAGAGGCCAGGAGATCAAGACCAGCCTAACCAACATAGTGAAACCCCATCTCTACTAAAAAATACAAAAATTAACCAGGCGTGGTAGCACACACCTGTAATCCCAGCTACTCAGGAGGCTGAGGCAATAGAATCACTTGAACCCAGGAGGTGGAGGATGCAGTGAGCCAAGATCACACTCCTGCACTCCAGACTGGGCAACAGAGCAAGACTTCATCTCAAAAAAAAAAAAAAAAGATATGGACTTAGTCTTTAAATGCCTTAATGCTCTAAGTTACACACGCATTAATCAACAGCATCTAGAGAGCCCAGTGACCATACTTACTCCTCCCAAAATGGCCTTGACGACTTCTTCGCTGCTGGAGACGCCCCACAAGAGGGTGCAGGCTGCTGCTCCCATTTCTGTGCAATATTCTGCCTGCTGCAGGAGTTGCTGCTTCGCTTCATTCAACTGCTGTCGAAGGGCCAGTTTCTCCTGAAAGCAAAACAAAATCAGAAAAATAAATAATAGCATTCAACCTTGAAATATCTTTATTACATTTCCTCTTTCACAAAGATATTTATTAAAGAAATGCAAATATAATTATAGAAAATAGTTGCAAATGAAAGCTAGTCCTGAGAGCCATAATCCATACCTACAAAAGAAACTTTAAAGGCAAAAATATTTGAGAAATATCTGAGGAAAGAACATTCTACTATATTATGGTTGATAAACCCACAGATCTGAATTCCTCTGCTTTAAGTAACTACATGAAATATCTCAAGCCCCAAGTGACTACACCCAGAAGGAGCACGAACAGAGACTTCTGAACAAAGTAACAACCTCACATAGCAGTTTACTCAGAGAGCAACATTTCTAAGACAGGGGACTGCCTCCTCCAAATGGCTCACTCCATTATAAAAAAAAAATGACATCTGCCAGAGGCAGATGCAAAATAAAAGGCACTTGGACATCAGGATTTGTGAAAAAGCAGTACTTTAGAAAAATTCATCCTATATAAACATATCCTTAAGTCCTCATAAGAATATTCCCAAAGGTGCCAGTAAATATAAAATATACAGCTGTGAAGCCAAACAAGGAAAGAAAACCTAAAACCTAAGCCCAGGTAGGAAAGATGGGAGCAGGGGCAAAAGGAAATGTGAAGGCTGGGAGTCCTATTCACACCCTGCTACAGCAAGCCAGTGCCAGT
Organism: Cheracebus regulus; assembly: GCA_963574635.1. Lineage (NCBI taxonomy): Eukaryota > Metazoa > Chordata > Mammalia > Primates > Pitheciidae > Cheracebus > Cheracebus regulus. The sequence continues at coordinate 26,517 of CAUYQU010019936.1, forward strand.
CTAACAAGAAGATGGAGGCTAGGAAGAGTTTCCTACTCTCCCACCAGCAACATCTGAGATCACCTGGAGCTGGGCAAGTCTCCGCCATGGCTCTCTTCACAAGGGAAGGGCAGGGAATGGCCCTCCTGATGCAGCCCCTCTGACAACACAAGCACACCTCAAGGAGTCACCCTGTGTGTACCACTAGAGTGATGTGGGGCTTCCTGGCCTCTCCAGCCGTCAGCACCAGGTACCTGAAATTCCCTCAAAAGGTGAGATTTAATAAGACAAAAACTGAAAAATACAAAACCCTAGTTAAATTCATTTATACCAAATGTAATCGTTACATAAACCACAAACTTAAAGTATATTAAATGTTGCAGATTTTTCTCTTAGAGAAAGGAATACAAGACAAAGTAGAGGGGGCTTTTTACCCCCTGGAGGAAAAAGGGAGCTTTGGGGCCATAAATCAAAACTGTGGACCTCATAACTTAGATTAGGGTGGCCCACTCATATTTACCTGGAGACAATGCATTTGGAAGACAGAGATCCATACACATTCATACATATATACGTGTGTATATATGTATATATGTATGAATATGTATACATGTATATATGTATGAATGTGTATGAATGCTAATACTGCATCATGTGATTTGTCAACTCTGGGTTTTTAATATCTTCATTATAACAACAATCTGGACTCCTAGATTCATCCTCCCAGTGTATGTAGCTGAACACAAGTCATGGTGACACACAAAAAAAATACGTCACAGCACTTCCTTTTGGAATTCTACTTTTTCTCACACTTAAGCAGTCTGCATCTCAATTAGTCAGGGTATGGTGGTTCTTCTGCACAACCACAAAAAGACTACTGAGAATAAGCAGGCAGGACTCTCCTCACTACAGTCACATTTGGTAGTTGCAGGAGGATATGCCCCAACACAGGGTTCCACATATAATACAATAATATCAGAATAACAAAAGAAAATCATAGCATTCCCAGGAACATCAAAAATAAGAATAATTGTTTAAAGTGCAAGACCTATACAATGAAAACTACAAAACATTATTGAGAGAAAGTAAAGAAGAGCTAAATAAAGAGGTATACCATGTTCAAAAATTGCAAGAATCAATATTGGTAAGATGTCAATTCTTCCCAAACCGACCTATATATTCAACACAATCCCTATCAAAATCTCAGCAGACTTCTCCTGTACAAGGTGATAATCTGATTCTAAAATTTCTATGGTAATGCAAAAGACTCAGAATATCTTAAAAATTGTTTGAAAAAGAAGAACAATGTTAGAAAACTAACAGTGTCTGATTCAGAGGAAAAAACAAACTAATTATAAACCTACCGAAATAGAACCAGTGTGATACTGGCATAAGGATGGACATATAGATCAACGGAACACTGACATGTCAACTGATTTTAATGAAAGTGTCAGTGCAATTCCACGGGAAAAGGACAGTCTTTTCAAAACTGATGCTAAAAAACAACTGAAGACTTCGTCCTGGCCATGGTGGATATGTTTCCTCCACAGGGATTTTGTTGGGTCAGTGGAAGAGGTGTGCTGGGTCCTGATACCTCCTTATGATGTGAGGAGGCTGGGCCAGGAAGGAGTCCTGAGAGTAGCAATGTTTGAACTCCAGAGGAAAAAGATCCTAGCCTCCTGGTATAGGCACAACTGTTGGAGAACACTGAATTACTTTGTTGTTTTTGAGATAAGGTCTCACTCTGTTGCTCAGGCTGGAGTGCGGTGGCACGATCTCGGCTCACTGCAACCTCTGTCTCCGGGTTCAAGCGATTCTCCTGCCTCAGCCTCCTGAGTAGCTGAGATTACAGGTGCGTGCCACCACATCTGGCTAATTTTGGTATTTTTAGTAGAGAGAGAGTTTCACTGTGTTGGCCAGGCTGGTCTCAAACTCCTGACCTCATGATCCGCCTGCCTTGGCCCCTTCTCTTCATTTTTTAAAATGAATTACATGTTTTGTACTAGAAACAGGGTTTCACCATGTTGCTCAGGCTGGTCTCGAACTCCTGGGCTCAAGCAATCCTCCGGCCTCTGCCTCCCAAAGTGCTTATAGGCATGAACCACCAGTGTCTGCTCCCTCAGATACAACCAAGTTGCATGCGTCACTAGTTTGCTTCTTTTTATTGCCTCACAGTCCATGGTGTGTATATGCTGCAATTTGTTTATCCATTTCTCCACTGAAAGAAGTTTGGATAGTTTCCAAGTTTTTTTCTATTACTAATGAAGACACTAGGAACACCCGTGTATAGGTCTTTGTGTGAGTGTGTACCTTTATTCTTCTGTGATAAGGCTCAAGAGTACAATTACTGGGTTGTATGGCACGTGCACGTTGAATGTTGGAAGAAACTGCCCAATTGTTTTCCAGAGTGGCTGTACCATTTTATGTTCCCACCAACAATGTGTGAGTGATTCACTCTCTCCATGCTCTAACCAGTATTTGGTGTTATCTCTATTTTTAATTTTAGTCATTTTGATAGGTGTATTATGGTTTTATTTTGCATTTCCCTAACAGCTAGTGATGTTGCACATCGTTTCATGCACTTATTTTCTGTCTGTATGTTCTCTTTTATGAAACGTTTTTTTCATGTCTTTTACCCATGTTCTAATTGGACTTATTTTTTTATTTCTTCCCATTTCATTCCCCTTTTTCAAAGTTGCCTTAACGATTCTTTTTTTTTTTTTTTTTTTTTTTTTTTACTATTTTTGAGTTTGAGCTCTTGATATATTCTAGATACAAGTCCTTTGCTGAATATATGGTTTGCAGGTATTTTCTCCCAGTTTCTAGCTGGTCATTTTATATTCACAGGTTCTTTCAAAAAGCAAATGTTTTAAATTTTGATGAATTTCAATTTACTGATTTCTTATCCCAGCACTCTGGGAAGCGCAAAGCAGGAGGTTCGCTTGAGCCCAGGAGTTCAAGACCAACCTGGGAAACACAGTGAGACCATATCTCTATAAAAAATTTTTTAATTGTTTTCAAGATTATACTTCAATAGAATTGCTCTTGTAAAAAAAAATTAATTAATTAAATTTAGCTGGGTGTCATGGCACATCTCTGTAGTCCAGTCACTCTGGAGGCCAAGGAGGAGGACTGAGATGCAGCAACTATTATTGCAGCACTGCACTCCACCCTGCAACAGAGCAAGACCCTGTCTCAAAAGAAATACAAACAGTAAGTTCCTAGAGTCCCGCATTATAATCTGCACAGGCCTGGACAGACACACCAAAAAACGCTACAGATAAGGCAGCTGCCGGAAGAGAAACAACCTTGTTACGGCAAATCGCAGGAGCTTCCCTCTGCACTAACCTTGAGGGAGCTTCCTTCTATTAACTTTTCGGGGGGTTCTGTCTCTATTAACCTTGGAGGGACTTCCCTCTCTATTAACCGTGTGGGGGCTTCCCTCTCTATTAACCTTGTGGGGGCTTCCCTCTCTATTAACCTTGGGGAGACTTCCCTATTAACCTTGGGGGGGCTCCCCTCTATTAACCTTGAGGGGGCTTCCCTCTCTATTAACCTTGCGGGGGCTTCCCTCTCTGTTAACCTTGCAGGGGCTTCCCTCTCTATTAACCTTGCAGGGGCTTCTCTCTCTATTAACCTTGCGGGGGCTTCCCTCTCTATTAACCTTGAGGGGATTTCCCTCTCTATTAACCTTGTGGGGGCTTCCCTCTCTATTAACCTTGCAGGGGCTTCCCTCTCTATTAACCTTGGGGAGACTTCCCTATTAACCTTGCGAGGGGGCTCCCCTCTATTAACCTTGAGAGGGCTTCCATCTCTATTAACCTCGGGGGAGCTTCCCTCTCTATTAACCTTGGGGGGGCTCCCCTCTATTAACCTTGAGGGGGCTTCCCTCTCTATTAACCTTGGGGGGGCTTCCATCTCTATTAACCTTGGGGGGAATTCCCTCTCTATTAACCTTGCGGGGGCTTCCCTCTCTATTAACCTTGGGGAGACTTCCCTATTAACCTTGGGGGGACTTCCCTCTCCATTAACCTTGGGGGTCTCCCCTCTCTATTAACCTTGGGGGAGCTTCCCTCTGTATTAACTTTGCGGGGCCTTCCCTCTGTGTTAAACTCACAAGGGTTTCCATCTGTATTAAATTGGTGAGAACATTCAACAAGATTTTTAACTAAAAACAGGGAATAGTTGGGTAAAATATTCCCACATTTTAAGGTCAAAGTTCCAGGGCAACAAAACCCTGGTGATTTCAAACTACTTTATCATGGCTGGTTCCTCCTTCTCAGTATGCATTTACTGGAATGGCTTTTTTTTTTTTTTTTTTAAGACCGATTCTGGCTCTGTCACCCAGGCTGGAGCACAGTGGAGCAATCTGGGCTCACTACAACCTCCACCTCCTGGGCTCAAGCAATTCTCCTACCTCAGCCTCCCAAGTAGCTGGGACTACAGGCACACATCACCACTCCTGGCTTACTTTTGTATTTTTTTTATAGAGACAGGGTTTCACAATGTTGCCTAGCCTGGTCTCGGACTCCTGGGCTCAAGCAAACCACCCACCCTGGTCTCCCAAAGTGCTGGGATTACAGGCGTGAGCCACTGCACCTGCACTACTATTATTCAAAATGAAAATACATCCAAGCCCCAAATTTTATAAGAAGTGTTAGAATAGTTTTAGTTGTATGGAAAAGGAAATAAGTTATGCCACACAAAAAGTTAAAATATATAACTTTTCAGAAATAGTATTAGTTTCTCTAATATTTACATAAAATATAACTGGCTATGTCAAAAATATAATAATCCCCAAATTAATTACAAGTACTTCTGATTTAATACATCTATCTCCAATGATAAGATACAATGTACATAATTTTTCCCCCAAGATTCTCATTGCTATGTTTCAGATGTGGTTTGTCCCCATCCAAACTCATGCTGAAATCTGATCCCCAGTGTGGCACTCTTAGAGGTGGGCCTAGTGGGAGGTGATGGGTCATGGAGTGGATTCTTCATGAATAGATTTTGGAGGGTGAGTGAGTTCTTGCTCTCACAGGAATCGATTAGCTTCCCTGACAGCAAGTTGTTAAAGAGTCTGGCTTCCTCAGTTTCTCTCTCTTGCTTTCTCTCATCATGTGATCTTGTCACACAGCCTGCTCCCCTTCTGTCATGATGTGAAGCAGCTTGAGGCCCTCACCAGAAAGATAAAAGATGAAAGATGCCCAATCTTGAACCTTCCAGCCACCAAAATCTTAACATAAATAAACCTCTTTTTTCTTCTTCTTCTTTTTTGACCTGGAGTCTTGCTGCCGCCCAGGTTGGAGTGCAGTGGCGCGATCTTGGCTCACTGCAACCTCCACCTTCCAGGTTTAAGGGATTCTTCTGCCTCAGCCTCCCGAGAGCCTGGGCTCATGTTGGTCAGGCTGGTCACGAACTCCTGACCTCAGGTGATGCGCCTGACTTCGCCTCCCAAAGTGCTGGAATTACAGGCATGAGCCACTGCACCCAGCCAACCTCTTTTCCTTATAAATTACTCAGCCTCAGATATTTTGTTATAGGAACACAAAATGAACTAAGATAATTATGCACCTTTATGTTTTAGGGCAGATTTTAAAACATAAACGTTAAAAGAAATGATCTACATGTTAACTGGTTATAAAATCCATCTGTTCACCTACATTCCAACCCACTAAGAATACATACATTTACAAATACAATTTATTGACGATTAAGAGTAAAAAATTCAGACCCACTGCTTATCATAAGTGAAAGGCTGTAAGCCAGCCCCACTTTCTGGCATGGTGAGAGCCTGTCCCTGAGCATGGTACCTTCTTTTCTCTTACGCTGTCGGCCTGCACGGTTTCCAGGCGGGCTTTAAAGTGCTCACAATCCATTTTCAGCTGCTCTAATTCTTGCTCTTTCCTTTCCAGGTCTAGGAGAAAGAGATATAAAAATACTCAAGATATTTCAAGTCACTAATCTCTCCCTAAGCATCTATTTTGCCCAATCTTCACTTAGTAAAATCTGCACTGATTTCTTGGATGGGAATATTTGCATTTCTGACTTCTAACCTGTCCTGGAATAAATAATATTCTAAAAGTCTTGTTCTTTAAGTTCATCTCAGTTTTTAGTCCACAGCACAAAGGACTTTGGTTGTTTTCTGTTTTGTGTTTTTAAGGCCTCACTTTACTGCCAGACTAGTACTCAAGGCTTCAAGAAAATGTGTTATTTAAAGGACTGAAGGCTGAGCTGAGAAGCCTGACTGTCTCATGGCACAGACTTGTCACTACTCCCTGAGAAGCAGAAGGCAGCTTGGGAGTGCGCAGAGCCAGCGCAGGCTGATTCACAAAGCTAGTGTCACCCACTGGTAGACTGACTCAATGGAACAACTGCAGCAGCAGGCACTGGAGGAGGAAATCACAGTGATAAAAATCGGAAAACGCTACGGTGAAAGGTGGGAACTACATAATACCGCCTCTCCACCACACTCATCCAGCTGATGAGTCAACAGCAGCCAACAAAAATCCCAAAAAATCCACGTCAACTAATCAAGCAAAAGTATAATCAACTTTAAATTTAAAACATTATGTTGCAGAAATACTGACATTCAAAAAAATCAAATACGTAATACAAATTGTTAAGTGTTTGATCTCAAGAGCTAGGAAATCATCAGTTTTTATGTCAACATACACGAAGATTTGAGGGGCCAAGAGCTAACGGCATAAATTCTCTGATTAAAGTAGCGATGCTTTAGGACAGCGATTCTCAAACTTCAGTATACATCAGAATCCCTGGAGGACTCGATAATACAGAGTCAGCTGGGTCCCATCCACGGAGTTTCCAATTTGAAATGTATCGGGTGAGCTTGAGAATTTACATTTCTAACAAGTTCCTGGGTGAGACTCATGCTACCTGTCTGGGACCCACACTTTGAGAACAACTACTTCTGGGCAGTAACCTGGTTTCTCATCCCTAATAAAATTAAGTGAACACATAACACATGACCAACAACAGCAAACCAAGGGAACTCATCCATAGGAATGTGAAAATGCAAAAACATGGAGGGTACTGAAAGGCAGAACATAATGTTTGTCACATGAAGGCATTTCACTTCTTTCTATATTCCCTCTCCTAATCCTTGAACCGAGAAAAACACAAGGCAACTTTGGTTATCTGTATGTCTCATTCTTCTATTCTCACTTGCGATGAGTGAGAAAGCCTCAAAGAGCCAGACGCCTCGAAAACAGAACATTACTGCACCCTAGAGGAGAAAAAGCTCACAGACACTTCCTCAATTATGTGCAAACTAAAGAGAAGGGGCAGAGCTTTCGAATCTAGGGGTCTGGGAGGACAAGAGGAAACTCAAATCAGAAACTTGTGGGGACTGCTTAGAACCACATGGGTATCTCCAAAGCTCTAAAGGAAACTTTAATAAAGGGAGGAAGAAAGAAAGCTAGTCTCTAAATTTTCTAGAGACCTTGTCCTAGCAGAAAGATTAGAACCTAAAAGTAAATATTCAGACCAGCTAAACATTATAAAATTGGCTGCCAAAGCCTCTTATAAAATGTGTTTCTTAGGGGCCAGGCTCGGTGGCTCACACCTATAATTCCTTTGAAAGGCTGAGGTGGGAGGATCACTTGAGGCCAAGAGTTTAAGACCAGCCAAGGTGAGACCCCCCCACTCCATGTCTTTAAAAAAAAAAAAAAAAAAAGTATTTCTAAGAAATAGGGCAAAGCACCTTTGGATTATTTCTTCTCCCACAAGTCAGAGTTTCATTTTCTGCTCTTTTAAGATATATTGTGCCACAATAACTTTTACTGGAATTATTGATTTTATCTTAATCCTGGCCACTCAAAAACTCAACTAGCAAGCACTAACTATGCTTTCAAAACTACATAGCTGCACTATTTGTAACAATGTTAAATCATCATATATGAAATACCACCTATGGTCATAGACAAAAAGAAACTGAAAAAGCAGCAGATAAAATTTCTGTGATTTAAATTTTTTCTTTGCACTTAACTGTTAAATTTTGCTTCTACTGTTAAACTATATATTACTCAAACATGGTAAAGGAAATAGGAAATCTCTACAAACTCATCATGTGTAAAAACCTGTGGGAATTAACTCTGACCACCCAAAAGGGATCTCTTGCATTATGGTAATTTCATAATCGCTTGTTCTAGACAGCTGTGCACAACCCTAGTGTAAGTTAACATACCAAAGGGACAGGGTTAAAACATCCTACTCTACCCTAGGCAATCTCAGAGAATTCCAGGTCGGTGAACAGGGAGGCCACACCCATTCACACCAGGCTCCTGGGGAGGTGGCAGGTGCCCTTCTGCTGTATGAGGCCGCCGCCTTGTGGCCAGATGGGAGCATTGCTGCTGCCTTGGAAGCGAACTCATAACGAGCTACCTAAATCCACCCTGAGGGCAGGAATTTGCACAGGTTTTTTTTCACACCTACCTTCCAAACGTCTATAGGGAACATAGTACGAAGTACATAAAGACTTGTCACATAAATGAATTTCACTTCTTTATACACTCCTTCTGCTAATCTTTGCACCAAGAAACACACATGGCTACTTTGATCATCTGTATGTCTCATTCCTATATAGTAAGAATATATTGCTTTTGTCATTTTTTAAATTCAGAGACAGAAATAATGTGAACAGTGAATATTACAAATGACCTAAATCATAGACCATCTGAACATCTACATATCTTCTGAAGCAATAATTTTTGGTTTTTTTTTGAGACCAAGTCTTGCTCTGTTGCTCAGGCTGGAGTGCAGTGGCACAATCTCAGCTCACTGCAATCTCAGCCTCCCAGGTTCAAGCATTCCTCCCACCTCAGCCTCTCTACAGATATCCACCTCCATGCCTGGCTAATTTTTGTATTTTTAGTAGAGATGGGGTTTCACCATGTTGGCCAGGCTGGTCTTGACCTCCTGACCTCAAGTGATCTGCCCATCTTGGCCTCCCAAAGTGCTGGGATTACAGGCGTGAGCCACTGCATGTGGCCAATAATCTTTCCTAAATGCAGGTCTAATAACATGAGAATAGGCCAGGCGTGGTGGCTCATGCCTGTAATCCAGCACTTTGGGATGCCAAGGTGGGCAGATCACCTGAGGTCAGGAGTTCAAGACCAGCCTGGCCAACGTGGCAAAACCCCATCTCTACTAAAAAAAATACAAAATTAGCCACACATGGTGGCACATGCCTGTAATCCCAGCTGCTAGGGAGGCTGAGGCTGAAGAATCACTTGAACCCAGGAGGCGGAGGCTGCAGTGAGCTGTGATCATGCCATTGCACTCCAGCCTGGCAAACAAGAGTGAAACTCTTGTTTCAAAAAAATAAATAAATAAATGAGAATGGCTCTATCTCTTGATGCTCAACTTATTCACAGGGAGGGTACAGAAAGCTAGACATGAAAAGAAGGGTTTCTAAAACACTAATCAAATAAAACTACACAAAAGGGATCAATTTACCTTACCATTTCTTTGTCACCTGGCATGTGAGGTCAGGAGTTCAAGAGCAGCCTGGACAACATGGTGAAACCCCATTTCTACTAAAAATACAAAAATTAGCTAGGTGTAGTGGTACACGCCTGTAGTCCCAGCTACTTAGGAAGCTGAGGTGTAAGGATTGCTTGAACCTGAGAGGTGGTGGTTGCAGTGAGCCAAGATCACACCACTGCACTCCAGCCTGGGCAACAGAGCAAGACTTCAACTCAAAAAAAAAAAAAAAACTAAGATCAATCTTGCTGAACTCAGATGAATTCTGTTGATTTTCCAAACCAGGGTCAGGGAATTTTGCTTTTCATTCACTCACATACATATATGAGATAGATAGTGGGGCAGTCAGGGGTGATATTCAAACACTACATGCCTCTTCCCCCTCCATCTTCACCACCTTTCCACTGTCTCCGTCCATAAGCTCCACATGTTTTCTTCTCTAACTTCCCATGTTCTGGACAATCTCCACGAGGTTCTTCAGACCCTCTCCACTCTGATCTATGCCCCAAGAGGCAGACGCGAACAACCACAGCAACAGTGGCTTCCTGTTGGACACAGTAGCAGCCCCGCAGGAAACTGGAGGACAGGAGATGACTAAGGATGGGACATGTCTCCCCACTCCATCCTCCCCCTGCTCTGTGAGGCCACAGGTGCTGTCAAGCATTTGTCCAGAGCAACGCCTCTCACCAAGTCTGGTACCTCTCTCCTTTCTGCTCCTTTGGCCCAGAAGAGGCAATGGCGCTCCACTTTGCTAGTTCCTGGATACCTCTTTCTCCAGGTACTGGTTCCCTTAACCCAGATCACACCTTAATCTCGTCACTTTTCTCCGTTTACTCCTTTTGTTCCCTGCCAGGATATGGACGTGACACACTCTGATGTTCTTTGATTTGGGCCACGATAAACTCTGAGTCAAAGTAATAATCCTTTTTTGGTCCTCACTCTTTTGTTCCACTCTTCATGGATATTTCTCAAGTTCCTATTTCTATAGACTACAAATAATTCTTCTCAGAACTGACACAGGGGTACCCCATATCAAACTCTCAGGAAATTAATCTAAAAATATCCTACAAACTCTTTAGAAATCACATAGCGCAGTGGTCTTCCAATCCTACTGCTAAAAATCAAAGAGTAGCTGGGGAACAATTACAGTCCCATAAACAGCTAATTAATAGTTCTACTTTACAGTGTTACTTAAACTTTTTATTTGGAAGTAATTTCAAATTCACAAAAACTAATGCCAAAAAAAAAATGCCTATATATATCTTTACCCAGACTTACCTACTATTAACAATTTTTTTTGCCACATTTGCTCATCATTATTTTACAAAATTTTTTTTTGAGATGGAGTTTCACTCTGTCACCCACGCTGGAGACAGTGGCACAATCTCGGCACACTGCAACCTCTGCCTCCTGGGCTCAAGCAACTCTCCTGCCTCAGCCTCTGGAGTAGCTGGCATCACAGGTATGCACCACCGCGCCTGACCTTTTGTTTGTTTTTTGTGGTTTTATTTTGAAAAATAATTTTAAATACAAAAATTAGCCAATGTGATGGCACGCGCCTGTAGTCCCAGCTACTTGGGAGGCTAAGGAAGGAGAATCGATTCAGCCTGGGAGGCTGAGGTTGCAGTGAGCCAAGATGGCTCCACTACACTCCAGCCTGGGTGACAAAGGAGACTGTTCAAAAAAAAAAAAGAAAAAAAAAAATCTGTTGGTCAAATATCTCACCAGTATATCATGGCTGCACTAGTCTGTATTCACTGCTGATATATTCGATGACCAAAACAAGGCTGGTTCACGTTATTAATATCAAAAAATACATAAATAAATTTTAAAAGGTTAAAACATTTTAATTATTTCAGAAATGAGACCAAAATTTTAGGTGTACTGTCAATATACAAAAATAATTCCAGCTCCTCTGAGACTCAGTAAATATCTGACTGCCACTAAGGTGTGAAATTGGGTTTTTTTTTCATTATATCATTTAACACTTCAAATGCAATATAATGCACAAAAAGTGCATTATATTTTATAATACAATGAAGATTTAAACAGACTGAATGGTTTTTTTGTCATTTCTCTCTGAAATGAACAATTGCCAATCAAGGAAACCAAGGAATTGCTAGATCTTAGTGATTTAATTGTAAAACAAAAATATCTGACTCCTCTTATTTCAAGCTTCTGTATTAGTTTAATTGGAAAGCATCTTCATGACGCTAGCTGAACTCTGAAAACTTTACTATTTGCACCTCATCTGTGGTGTTTGTGTTTTCTTGCCACTTCACAAGCAAAACTAAAAACAAACTGGAGGCTAAAAATGATCATCCAAATATCTTCCAAAATCCCACATACTAAATGTTTGTCTTCATCACACCACCTTCATTGTACCTACTGATTTTATAAGTACATGTTCTAAAACTTAATTTTAAAAATATGCAGAAAATACAATGTTCATCTATTTTACATCTAGAATCACCATATACTATTATATAAAATTTTATTTTTTAAAAAAACAGGATTTTCCTGAACAAATTTTTGACACCCACTGATTTCGTCCCCACTGTGGGATGAATAAAGCACAAGAAGGGATGAAAGAAAACAGAGGGTGATGTTTTCCTGAGTACTTAACTGCTGCTACTTTCACAAGGCAATTGGGGATGCCTATAGTGTTGTCAGGCTAGCATTTTTTTTTTTTTTTTTGAGATAGTGTCTCACTCTGTTACCCAGGTTGGAGTGCAGTGGCACGATCTCGGCTCACTGCAACCTCTGCCTCCTGGGATCAAGTGATTTTCCTGCCTCAACCTCCTGTGTAGGTGGGATTACAGATGCATGCCACCATGCCCAGCTAATTTTTGTATTTTTAGTAGAGAAGGGGTTTCTCCATGTTGGCCAGTCTGGTCTTGAACTCCTAACCTCAAGTGATCCACCCGCCTCAGCCTCCCAAAGTGCTGGGATTACAGGTGTGAGCCACGGCACCCAGACTGGCTTATATCTCTTGCAAATGTAGGTGAGCTGTACTCAAACCTCCCTACACCTTTCCGAAACTCAGGAATTGACAACGTTCTCTATCCTAAAAGTAAAGCTGCTGGGCTGTGAATTGAAGTCTCTTCATTTCCCCAAGGGTTCCCGTAGTTTCCCCCACCATCTGAGGGAGTGCTATTTACCGAGGAGTCCCATGAGCCAGGCACAGGGGCACACACCTTACAGAGCTTCTCTCATTTTAAACTTTGCTATATCCTATGAGATAAGCATTACCATCCCCATTTTTTAGACACTAATTAGCAGGCAATATAAAATGATCCCATTATCTCCATACTGTCACTTCCGATTGTAAATCATGACACTTTGTCTTGTCTTCACCACCAGACTAATCAAACGTCCCTTCCATTCCATCCATACAGCCGCAGTCCCACACACTAATGAAGGCCAAGACTTTCCTTGACAAATGCTCTAAGTTATCTTCCACCAATCCCTCAGACCTACCCTACACTCAACATAGAAAAAACATGACCCTGAAAACATCATTTTCATCATCATTTTCATGGTTATTTCCATGTGGTAATCTCCAGTTGACTCTCATCTCAAATTAAAAACAATCCAGGATTGTCTTCTATAAACTGCTCATTTACTATCCCTAATTCTGCTATACTCCAATCCTTATCCCACAGAGCAATCAAACACTAGCTGATGAACCTGCAATCAGTCCTGTTCAGCCCCATGTGTGACTTTCACACATGCCACCACCCTAGCCTAGAACATCTCCCCTTCTCTTCATCGATCACGCCTCTCCCCAGCACTCATCAACTCCCTAAGACTCACAGGCAACACCTTTGTCAGTATCATTCTAAACCGCCACTTACCTTGCCCAGTCCTTCCAAAGGTAGATGCTGTGCTAGAATTGGAATCAAGCCCCATTCGCTACTTGATATATCACCTCAAGTCCTCTAGCTGGCTTACAAGTTACTTTACAGCCTAAACCCATCTAAACAGAACTAAACCCAGATTCCAAAAACAAACTTCTCAAATCAGGCCTACTCATTCCTTGCCTCCATTGGTTTCTACCTTCAGGTTGCCTTTTGTCACTGCTTAAGATTGGAAGCACACCACGACACACAACTGTAATCCCAGCACTTTAGGAGGCTGAGGCAGGTGGATTACAAGGTCAGGAGTTTGAGACCAGCCTGGCCAATGTGGTAAAATCCTATCTCTACTAAAAGAACAAAAATTAGCCAGGCGTAGTGGTGGACACGTGTAGTCCCAGCTACTTGGGAGGCTGAGGCAGAAGAATCGCTTGAACCCAGGAGGCGAAGGCTGCAGTGAGCCAAGATCATACCACTCTACCCCAGCCTGGGTGGCACAGCAGGACTCCACTTCAAAAAAAAAAGATTGAAAGCACACATTAACCTCTAGAAGTAAAAGGATGGATACTAGACCATAGGGATAGTGGGAGAGTAGAAGAATCAATATGCCAAATGGCTCTTGCTGCCATTTGACATACTGTGAAATCGTGGATTTCCTCTGTAGAGCTCTATTCTTAAGAGTCACGTCCAACATGATTAGGAAGACAGGCTCCTGGGAGGGCTTGGGGAGGGCTATCAGATCTAGGCCTTATAAAAAGAATAATTTTTATTTTTCTTCATGTTGCCCAAATGGTAAGAACTCAAGAGCCAAAATTAGATAAAAGATGCCTTAGGAGGCCACAGTAGCCCTCCTGTAAAACACCCAGTCCACTCTGATCCTTCCTTTCTCTTAATACTACGTTCCCTGAAGCACATGTGAGTTCCACGAGATAGCACTGCAAACTAGAAAGGGCATGCAGGCCAGGCACGGTGGCTCATGCCTGTAATCCCAGCACTTTCAGAGGCCCAGGTGGGAGGATCACCTGAGGTCAGGAGTTTGAGACTAGCCTGGCCAACATGGTGAAACCTGGTCTCCACTAAAAATTAAAAAATTAGTCAGGGGTGCTGGCACATGCCTGTAATCCCAGCTACTTGGGAGGCTGAGGCAGGAGAATTGCTTGAACACAGGAGGCAGAGGTTGCAGTGAATCGAGATCATGCCACTGCACTCCAGCCCAGGTGACAGAGCAAGACTCAGTCTCAAAAAAGAGAGAAAGAAAGAAGGGCATGCAGAGACAGTAGAGTAGTCCCTGAAGATCATATATTCAGCCAGGGAGAGATGACAGGCAACAAGGGCCCTGCACTCTTGCCAGGGAAATAAAACCTTGCTGTCTGAAGAAGCACAGGGCACCATGACAATCTAAAAGGAAGATGGATCATGTCTAGGTAATCAGATTGGGCAGTGACTCTGGGACGAGGCTATGCCCAATAATACAAAGCATTTTAAGCCACATTATGGTTTCGTTTAGGGTTTTGGATGACAGTGAGTTTGGGTGAGGTTTCTAGTTTTTTGTTCTTTATCCTAAAAGCAGAGAAGCTTCTGAGACTTACACAGGTGAATGGTATCATCAGATTGAACTGCCACAAACTACTCAGGCTACAGTGTGTCCAAGGGACTGGACAGTGGCAGCGAAGAGGCTGCCAGGAGGAGGCAGAACATAGCAGTGGAGACGGACACAGGCTGATGATTCAGGATGCACCCATGAAGTCACACTCATAAGACGCGCCACCAGACAGGTTTCGTGGGGAGTAGTGAGGAAGAGAGACAGGTAACAAGGAAGCCTCCTGGGTCTTTAGTCTGGGTAGTGGTACTCTGTAGAGACTGAAGCAGGCCAGTATAAGACAGGGGAGGGGGTGGATAGCTGAGGCAGATATGACAACAGGAAATAAAAATTAGCTTGTACCGAGAAAACAAAAGTCTGTCCTGACTTTTGTCAGGTTGGAATAACAAACACAGATCAAGTCAGGTGCCAAGTTAACAGAAAATCTGTCTCCCAAAGACAATGCGACTGTGAAGTGTCATAATGATCTCTTCGAGTGACTGCTAACTTCCTATGCACTGAGAAGCCTTACTCTGTAAAATCCCAGACTGTCAGAAATTTTGTAGCTTGAAATTATACAAGAAGATCCCACTCTTGCCTACAGGATCTAAGTCACTGTGACACAGAAGAGACTATTTCCAGCGACTGCAGAGCTTCAAGTAAGGGATTTCTAGAACGATGTTCCACATCTATTTGAACTTTGTAGTTTTCAAGGAAACAGGACCTGGGTCCACTTCAGTCAGATTTGATATTGGTCCCTTTAGACACAGCTCTATTTTGCTGTATTTATGCTTCCCCGAATACCGCTCGTCTCCAAGTTCTGGAACAGCTCTATCCTCTTCTTTGTTGAGATGCCCTACAGCTCCTCCGGTGTTCTGGTGTGGTCTTCCTCATTGCAAAGAGCCATAAACCTCACTCTGTCAGACTGTGGGTCTGTTCCTGGTGACCTCAGACTACTAATTAGGGTAGGGCAAACATTTAGAATTTGAAATAATCGTGAAACAAGCAGAAAGAACACCAAGCAGGAGTCAGACACAGGGCCTTGAGCCTGGGGAGAGTTCTGGGCTAGAGATTTAATCCGGCAGCCACTGGCATCAAGATGGTCGCTGAAGCTACAGGGTGTGCATGAGACTGCCTAGGGAGAAGCCATGGGGTGAGGTGAGAAGGGGGTCTAGGCCTGAGCCTCAAGCACTATTTGAAGGCTGCTAAACAGAGAAGGATAAATTAGGAAAGGAGAATAAACAGCAATCGCCAGAGAGCCCAGCCCACTCTATCGCCTGGGGGAGGCCAGGACTGTAAGCGATCTCCCGAAGTGTGACTGTGATCAAGTGACCAGATTCGTTTGTGGCCCTCACTGGGTTTGGTTTTGGCAGAGAGAATGATCACGAAAGACACTCATGTTAACTAACTCATGAGACCCCAATGTATTTTTTAGAACGCCAGTTTATTTATTTACAGTGAGAATATAACCAACCAGCAGGCTGCCATACACTGCTACTGGTGTATGTCTATTTACCTTCCTTTCCTGAAGATAAATGAACAAGGAATGACTCATCTCAGAAAGTTGATGGATGAACATGAAATCAGAAATTAAGAAGTCAATGACCTGACATTTTGGCAACCAATGACATGGCACATATCTGCCAGGGCCCCAGTAGGAAAGACAAATCAACACAGATGTTGAGACTTTTCTGAAAGGACCACTTACAGAGGGGAGAACAGAGATAAGGGAACCACCAAGGAACAGTGAGGCACCCAGGGACTAGCAACAGTCCTACAGCCAAAGGAGCAGGGAGAGAAAACAGTATTACTGGAGTCCAGCAAGAGCTAGGACTGTGGAAGAGGCCTCTAGACAGGAGTCTTTGTTGTGGAAGGATGCAGCTACTGCCACACAACAGCAGCAAAGCAGGGAGGGAGCGAGAAGAAACACCCCAACCTAACCTCTCTCTCCACCCAGCAATGCCTTCCATTGGTGACCCCTACTGGCAGCCAGCAAGGTAACTGGGGGAACCCTGTCTGCAGGGATTCACCTCCCAGAGCACACCACAAGGCAGAGAAGAATGGATCTGAGGAAACCAAAGACAATGTAAACAAGGCAAGGCACTGTGGTAACCACAAGAACTCTCCCTTCTAACTGGATATGGATGGCCTACTCACCAGATACATTTGCACAAGCCAGAAACTCATGTTCTTGGGGTGAGCTACCTTCTTGTATGGACAAATGTTAGGCCTGCCTGGGCCCTCAGGATGCACCTTTTCTAGGGGGCACACAGTGACGGCTAACAACCAAATGTCATGTTGTAAATTGGCCTTAACCATCAAAGGCTGATTTAACCATGATTCGGTCTCAATCAACCAAGTGCTGAGTCAATCTCAGAATATCTCCAGGAACTTCAATAGTCTCCTAAACTGGTATTAAACATAATGGCTCAGCTCAAATCTCAAAAGTCTGAATGGACACCAGAAAGCCTAAAACTGTAATCAATTCTAGAAAGTGACTCACTCATCCACCTAAGTGAACATACTTCCAGTTATCTCTACTGACAAGTTAACTCCATGCAAGGTTTCCATATGGCAAGATCCTTAACTTACACACAGTAAGTACTTAATTTTCAGAACAGAGCTTTACAGTTATCAAAAGTATAAAATTCTTCTGCCAATGAAGAGAGAGAGAAAGAAGCTGATAATAGATGCTCAGAAAACTGGCAACCTTTCCTCTACCACCACCTTACATATGTCCAAGTTACTATGCTGAGGAAACCTCCCTTTCTTAGATCAGACTCTCCCAAATATCATCAGAAGGACTATAAGAGTGCCTTAAAATGTGTTTACAATTACTTATTTACCTAAGGTAAATCTACCAGAACAAATTAGTCACCACCAATGACTGCTAAAAATGCAGACTCACTTTTTTCTACAAACTTTAATTTCTGGAAGCTTTCCAGCACCTCCCCATTTAGTATTCTGGGTAAGAAATCCCGTATTTGCATCACTTCAGTTGTCAGCCGTTCCAGGTCCTTCTTTCTGACTTTAACAAATTCTTCTTTGGTTCCCATGTGCTAAAAGAACAAGCAGATCTTATTATAGTTCTCTTCGTATGACAAAAAAAAAAAAGCCCAAGTCAATGTGTTTCCTTTTCTTTCATGCTTCTTATGTTCATAATTGTTTCAAATCATTCTTTACCTAATATACGTTCTGCTATATTTTTATGTATATATAAAGATTTTGAAAGCTGAAGCTTTCAAACAAGCCAGGCATGGTGGCTCACACTTGAAATCCCAGGGCTTTGGGAGGCCAGGAGTTCAAGACCAGCCTGAGCAACAGAGAGAGACCCTGTCTACCAAAATATGAAAACATGGCCAGACGCCGAGTGCGGTGGCTCACGCCTGTAATCCCAGCACTACAGGAGGCAGAGGCAGGTGGATCACCCGAGGTCAGAGTTCGAGAGCAGCCTGACCAATATGGTGAAACTCTGTCTCTACTAAAACTATAAAAATTAGCCAGGCGTGGTGGCGGACGCCTGTAATCACAGCTACTCAGGAGGCTGAGGTGGAAAGGCTTGAGCCCAGGAGTTGGAGACTGCAGTGAGCTACGATCATGCCACTGCACTCCAGCCTGGGCAACAGAGCAAGACCATGAAAAAGAAAATGCATATAGGAGTCATATTCCTAAAAGTAAAAGAAAACACCTGCAACTTTTTATCATTGCAGCACCAAGCTGATCAGGAGGAAAAGGAAGCCATCTTTACTGGTTTCCTACTGGGTGTGCCAAGCCCCCTGCCGGTGATTACATCTACTATTCACCCCAAGCCTCCAGGATTGTCCCGATGGAAATTAAGGCACGAGAGCTAGATGAGTCTCCATGCAGCACAATTAATACGGGACAGAAGCAGGGTGTGAACACGGATCTGGTCCCAGAGTCCAAGCACCTTCTCCATGGCATGCAATCAGGGTTACAGTTACAAAATCAATGGAGGAGCCAGGCGCGGTGGCTCACGCCTGTAATCCCAGCACTTTGGGAGGCCGAGGAGGGCAAATCACGAAGTCAGGAGATCGAGACCATCCTGGCCAACATGGTAAAACCCCTTCTCTACTAAAAATTAGCCAGGCGTGGTGATGCGTGCCTGTAGTCCCAGCTACTCGGGAGGCTGAGGCAGGAGAATCACTTGAACCCGGGAGGCGGAGGTTGCAGTGAGCTGACATCGCTCCACTGCATTCCAGCCTGGAGACAGAGCGAGACTCTATATCAAAAAAATTTTTCTTTTAATTCGGTGGAGAGCACATTCTCTCTAAGCCCGATGCTAAGTCCCGGAGCAGGCCTTCGGAGGGAAACAGGGCTTCCACAGGACAGAGAGCAGAGTGACCATCCATCCCACGCTCCCACGCCCGCTTTCGCGCCACTCAGTGCCCCGCCGCGCAGCCTCACAGACCCGGCACCCGCGTGGGTTTGGAGGCGAAGTCACCTCGCGCCCAGGCCTCCACCGCGGTCTGGCCCAGCCCATGCTGTCCGGAGACCAGGTCTCCAGGCCTCCCCTAGCATGCGACAGCAGGCCGTCTACGAGCGCAATGGGCGAGGCTCTGAGGGGTGCGAACGGCCAGGGCCTCCTCACTGACCCAGCTGACCTCCTCAGCGCCGCTCGCTTCGCCCATGGCCGCCGCCCCCTGCGCTACGCTTGCGCGACGGCGGCGACCTCTGACCCCCACGCCAAAAGCGCGGGAACGTGACCACGGGGGTCGGGAACGGACAGCCGCGAGGCTCAAACCTCACAGAAATTGCGCAGCATTCTCTGCCTAGAGGGAGAGGAGTGCCCTTGGTGAGGGCCCGCTTTGGCTCTTCCGGCTTAGTCCGGATGTTTAATTTGTTATCTGCAAAGCAGAAGGAAAGTCAGCCCCCTGGTGTAGGCGTCAAGTAAAAGAAATCGGAAGGGTCCTTTTCTGTTTGGCGAGGAATGCTGCGCTAAAGGGGACTGCGTTGAAACGGGCAGTCCTGGCTGGAAACCCGCCTCCGCGGCCCGCCTTCCCTCGCTGGGATTCAGGCGCTTTCATACTGAGGGCTGAATTTGGCAACAGGCCCCTCGGGAGGTCGCCCAGATAACTGAGAGGGGGCAACCGAGATAACGAGACGCCGGCGCGGGGGCCCGAGCACTGGCACCAGGGCTCCGGGGTAGGGGCGCGCCGACCTGCCCGAGCGTCCGCAAGCGCTGGCGCAAAGAACGCCCTCCACCTGCTCAGCAAGCCCCAGTGCCGGCCTTTCCTTCCAGTCTCAACTCCACCCGGGGGACCCGGAGGCTCCACAGTTAAAAACTCCGTGCCACGGAGATGGCAGGAGAGCTGCTGGCTCAACGCGGTGTGCTAAATGGGACTAGAGATCCTGGACCGTGGCCAGGCGCAGTGGCTCAAACCTGTAATCCCAGCGCTCGGAGAGGCCGAGGCGGGAGGATCGCTTGAGGCTTGTAGTTTGAGACCAGCCTGGGCAACATAGCGAGACCCGATCTATATAAAAAATAATAAAAATTAGCGGGGCGTGATGGCGCGCGCCTGTGGTCTCAGTTACTCGGGCGGTCGAGATGGGAGGATCGCTTGACTCTGGGAGGTCGAGGCTGCAGTGAGCCGAGATCGCGCCACTGCACTCCAGCATGGGCGACATAGCGAGACCTTGTCTCAAATAAAAATTCCTAGACAGTTTACAAACAGCCCTCCGTCTCTTCCTGGCCAAGTCCTAACGCTGGCTTACTTCGCCGTCTACAGCCTGAATTCTGGCAATCGAAAGAGCGCTGGCACCAAACATACGCGGGATAGGCCGCTACGCCGGCCCCAAGGGCCAGGGCCGCGCTCACTCCCAGAGCGCACTTCGAGCGCCGGCGCCTTTGTGACGCCATCAGCCAGCGCGCCACCGTTGCCTACTGCGCAGTCGCAGCTCGGGTGGACGGCGACGGTTCCGCGGTGTTCGGTTGGCGGCAGCGGCGCTGTGGCTTGCGCGGCCGGGGATGCTCAAGCGGGCGCGATGGCCCCCGCCATGCAGCCGGCCGAGATCCAGTTTGCCCAGCGGCTGGCATCTAGCGAGAAGGGCATCCGGGACCGGGCGGTGAAGAAGCTGCGCCAGTACATCAGCGTGAAGACGCAGAGGGAGACAGGTGGGCGCACGGCGGCAGTCAGCCGCGCCACATGGCGGGCCGGGGCTGGGGCCGCGGCACGGAACGCGGCTTCCACGCGTTGTCGTGACACCCAGAGTGTCCTCCGGTTTTCGCGCTGCCAGAACTGGTTCTTGCTATGTTTAGTGCCTTTTTACAGTTGAGGAAACAGGTTGGGGGGGTTCCGTTACTTGTGAAAGTCACGGTGAGCGGGGAAGCTGAGAAAAGACCCACATGGGTCGGATTCCCTGGCTGGCATCTCGCATCACTGGGCTGCCCTGATTTGCCCTGGTGTCCGGTCGGTGATTCCCGCCTTTCTTTGACCAGCACCTTTACGTGCCGGGGCTGTAGGAGAGAAGACAGTCCCTACTCTGGAGGATCTATTAGTAATAAAGCAAGGAGACACACAGGCAAATAAAGTAGACCTTGTGTAAGTGTAGTAGAGGAAATGAAAACCAGGTAGTAGGCCGGGCGCGGTGGCTCATACCTGTAATCCCAGCACTTTGGGAGGCCGAGGTGGGCAGATCACCTGAGATCAGGGGTTGGCCAACTTGATGAAACCTCGTCTCTACCAAAACTACAAAAATTAGCCGGGAGCAGTGGCACGGGCCTGTAGCCCCAGCTTCTCGGGAGGCTGAGGCAGGAGAATGGCTTGAACCCGAAAGGCCAAGGTTGCAGTGAGCCGAGATTGCGCCCTTGCACTGCAGCCTGGGCGCTAGAGCGAGAGTTTGTCTTAAAAGAAAAAAAGAAAGAAAGAAAGAAAAGAAGAGAGAAAGAGAAGAAAGAAAACCAGGTAATAGGAAAAAAAGTGAAGGAGGTTGCTCTTCTTGATAGGCTATTCTGAGAAGGCCTCTCTGGGGTGATGTTCAGCCGAGATCTGAAGAGAGATCAGCGGAAACCACCTATGCAGAGGCAGGAAGCAGCTTCACCTACCCTAGGAGTGGCTGAAAGACCAATAAGCTGGGGAGGGGGAGAGTGGTACAAGATGAAGCTGGAGATGTAGGCAGTGGTCAGATCACACAGCACTGCTGTTGAAGGATTTCATTTACCTGATCCAAAAATATTTTCTGTAAACTCTTGAGTGAGCCCATATGATATGAACTACAATGTGTGATAGAGGTTTTATACTGCACCAAGATAAAGTTTGATTAAGGTATTGGTGGTATTAATACATTAGAATCTGTTTAAAAGAACAGATATTATCTCCCCCACCACTGATATTCTCAGTTGGTTTTATTTTGAAGAGAAATCACCCAACTACCCCAAAAAAGAAAATACACTTTCGTGAGAACTCTGGTGGAAAAAGGAATGAAAACCAAAATTCCTGACTTTGATTCCATTAGGGATCTCCCTAAGAGATTTTGTTTGCTAGCACAGTTCCGGGTACCCCATGTATGCTGTTGGTTTCTAAACCTAAATTGTTGACCCAGCCCTTTCCTACTTGCAGCTCCAATGTGCCTCGCTAGCCTGGTGTCTCTACCTATCACCTCACACTCAGAATGCCAAAAAGCGGCCTATTTTCTTCCCCCCAAAGCCTGTTCTTTGCTGCTGCTCCTCTGCCACCTGTTTTCTCTTCTTTTAGTTGCTAGTTTCCACTGGCCACTCAGACTCCAGCTAGACACACAGGATTGTCCTGGACTCCTCTGTCTTCCTCATCCTCTTGCCCTGACCCACATCCAGTGTCCCTCAGCCCTACCTCCTTCACCACCTGATGAAATAAATTCTCTGACCTTAGGCCCTTTGCGTCTCCCCAGACTTCTCCACCTACGTATTCCCTAACTGGTTGCCTTAACTTAATTTATGTCCCCCCTGAGTCTCCTCCACAGACCAGCCTAGGGTCATCTTCCTAAAACAAATCTGATCCCACAGCACCGATATTTTTGAAATCCAATGTCTGCAAGTCATGATCTGTCCTCAGGTGCTCTTCTTCCTAAGCCCCATTGTCACTGCTTCTTGTTCCGTCAGCAGAACCGATCGCGGTTCTTGGTGTACAGCACACAGTTTCTCACCTCTCTGCCTTCGCTACTCCTGTTCACTCTGCAAAGAATCCCATGTCTTCTTCACTCCCGGCATTCAGTTCAGTATCACTTCCTCCAAAAAGCCTTCCCAGCATCTCACCCTACTCCTCTAGGGTTCTAAAACATCTATTGTGTCTTTGTTGTAGCACTTAGCTACATTGCTTCTTAATTATCTGTTAATGTGTCATTCTTCGCTGGAGACGCTGTAAGCTTCCATCTGTTTTCTTAGCCAGAAGTGGGAGTACATGTAGCCATAAAAGGTCCTGGCCTGTACAAGAGCAGAAGACCGAAAACAATACATATGGGGCTAAGGCAGCCTAGACAGAGAGCCTTTTGCTCAAACTCCTTGGTGAGCCGGCCCAGGATTTGCAAATGCTGAGGTTATGTAGGGGCCTAAGACCAGTTTACACCAGTGCCCCAGAGTCCTGTCTGGTTAGTGCCTGTCACACCCAGAGTGGCTTGTACATCTTGTTCACCACCACATTGCATGGAGGACAGTGGGCCTTCAAAAAATAACTCTGCACTGTGAACATCATGGACAGTGATAACCAGACAAGAAAACAAGGTCTCCACCACAGCGTTGCCCCATTGCTGTTGAAACACAAATTTGGAAATAACTTGACCTGGTATTTGACTCCCGTTGACAGGCTCAAAGTTTTTTTGCATCTTGTCTTAGGCATTATAAAGGAAATCTGAGATTTCACTCTTCCTGAAACATGAGCTGTTCTGCAGAAACATAAATGGATAGCTTTGTAATTTTAAAAATAAATTGGAAATGTTTGTATTGCTTTAAGTAACAGATTGCGCTCATGCTTTAACCGTTCAAGTTGGGTACTCACAGTCATAAAATGATCACTCTGCATGGCTTTCATTCATAAAGCTCATTTGTCCCAATTCGTTCATTCATTCACTCATGTTTAACATTTATAGAGTGCCAACTGTCTACTACTATGTACGCTATTCTTGGCACTGGGAATATGGCAGTGAAGAAAACAGACAGTCCCTGCCTATCTTATCAGTTCTGCAACTTTAAACATATCTACTAAAATGGAGAGACATTCTAAAACCAACCCGTAACAATTTCATTTGCATCATTGCTTTCTTTTTGGCAACATATAAAATAACAGTACATTATCTTAGGTATCTTAGATTCAGTGTAGATGATGAAGGAAGTAAGTTTTTTTAAATAACGATGGGATTAGGGTTCTCTCTACCCAAGCATTATAATACATAGGAGATGTAGATGTTTTGACACTGGGGTATGTTCAAGTGTAACTTTACCCCCATCTAAAATGGCTCCTGGGCTCATTGCATGCTGAGAGTAGCTGTTGGACATGCTCATTTCAAAACTTACTGATATTTCACATGTCTACATGTCTCACTTTGATGTTCACCTCATTTGTTTTGTGTGTGTGTGTTTTATTTTTTTGAGAAATGGAGTCTTACTCTGTCACCCAGGCTGGAGTGCAGTGGTGTACTCTCGGCTCACTGCAACCTCCACCTCCCAGGTTCAAGCAGTTCTGCTGCCTCGGGTTCCCAAGTAGCTGGGACTGCAGGCATGTGCCACCACGCTCAGCTCATTTTTGTATTTTTTTTTTAACTAGAGATGGAGTTTCACTATAGGTTGGCCAGGCTGGTCTTGTTGGGATTACAGGCGTGAGCCACCATACCCGACCTACCTCATTCGTTTTGAAATAACTAAACCTATATTGTATTGTCGTAAAAACATAATTGTATTAAGTTTAAGAAATTTAGCCTCAAGAAGACAGAAGAGCGGTGAAACCAAACTGCTTCAGATAATGTACTTCGCCTTTCAGAGTTTTGAACGTTATTCAGTAATAAACATTTATCTCTTTTACTTTGAATACTTCAAAAATTGTTGGCTTGTTTTTATTGAATTCCTAGGTGAACACACACACAGAGATATATATGGAAAACAGATGTTTTAAAAGGGAGCAGAATGTAACTAGACTCTGGGAAGAGAGAGTGAGACAATTATTATTGTAATAGCTCACCAACTGAATAGTGCTTTACTTAGTGTTTCACACGTCTTGGGTTTGACCCTAGCCATCAATCTTTTATATAGTATAGGTGATAGAACTGAGGCTCAAAAGTCAGTTGCCAGTTTTCCGCCACTGGGCCCTTGTCAGTAGGAAGCTGGGGCCTACACCTCGGTTTGTTTCCGTGCTGCTCTGTTGCCTCCTGGAAAAGAGACAATCAGGATATCTTTTCTCATTGTGTTAGTCTGTTCTCACACTGCTAATAAAGACATACCCGAAACTGGGTAATTTATAAAGGAAAGAGATTTAATGGACTCACAGTTCCACGTGGCTGGGGAGGCCTCACAGTCATGGCAGAGGGCAAGGGAGAAATAAAGTAGAGGCATGTCTTATGTGGTAGCAAGCAAGAGGGCATATGCAGGAGAACTCCCCTTTATAAAACGGTTAGATCTTGGCTGGGCGCGGTGCGCACACCTGTAATCCCAGCTCTTTGGGAGGCCAAGGCGGGTGGATAAGGAGGTCAAGAGATCTAGACTATCCTGGCCAACATGGTGAAACCCTGTCTCTACTAAAAATATAAAAATTAGCTGGGCGTGATGGTGCGAGCCTGTAGTCCCAGCTGCCCAGGAGGCTGAGGCAGGAGAATCGCTTGGACCCAGGAGGCGGCGGTTGCAGTGAGCTGAGATTGCACCACTGCACTCCAGCCTGGTGACAAGGAGACTCCATCTAAAAAAAAAAAAAAAAAAAAAAAACCTGTTAGATCTCATGAGACCTAGTCGCTCTCCGTAGAACAGCATGAGAAAAACCTGCCCCCATGATTCAGTTACCTCGCACCAGGTCCCTCCTAGTTTTGTGGGGATTATTACAATTCAAGGTGAGATTTGGGTGGGGACACAGCCCAACCATATCACTCACCCAGCCCACTTGCTACCTACTGCCCAGGATCTATGGTCGCTCTGTCAGAATCTACTGTTTTCCATTTTGAACACCTCTGTAGCACATCATATTGTGCCTTTGCCTGTCATGGGTGTGGGCTGTCCACAGTAGATCCTGGCAGATTGCATCATCACTTACGGTTGCCTTGACCCAGTGGTATACTTCCAAGACCATCTGGAGAGAAATAGGCTGTTTTTAAGTGAGGAAGACCAGAGTACAGAATATTATGCCATTTAGGTCACATACAAAACTGTAACTGTGATGTAAATAAATGCACAGGAAAGATCTGGAAAGATGCACATCAGACAGGTAGCATCCGTCCCTCTGGGTAGGAGCCTGGGATTTGGGGGCAGGGAGCAAGCTAAGCTTGTGATGATACCACCTTGATGGTGGTAAGGTTCTTTGCGGTAAATGTGTTTTTATTAGTTAGGACTCTTTCAGTTGCAACTTGACAGAACATCCACGCCACACTAGTTTTAAGGGGGAAAGTGAAGCACAGCTTTGTGGAGGAGCTCAACTGCAGGTGCCAAAATCTTGTTTTTCTCCACTGCAACTTCTGCTGCCCCAAGATTGTCTCCATTCTCAAACAGGCTCCACTTATGTTACAAGGTGGCTGAGAGCAGGTCCAAACCCTGTGTTCTCTTCAGGTGCAGTAGGAGAGAGCTAGAGACTCCTCAGGCCTGAGCAAGAGGATCTTTATCTGCAGAGGGTCACTTGGTTTTTCTTGAACCTGTCCTGTGGCCAAGGGAATTCTGTTGAATTGGCTAAAACTGCCTCCTCTCCATGTGGGGTAAGCCCCCACCCAGACCACACAGTGTCCCTCTGTGCCCTGCTTGAGGAGCCTTGGAGGGAAATCACCATGTGGCTGCCCAGCAAGGACAAGGACTGCCCCACGCCTGACCCCACACAGTAACCTGTGTCCTTTAAATCCTCTTTTTGTTTTTAAGTTGATTAACACTGCTGCCTTTCCAGTGTCGTCATTGTCTTAGTCTGTTGCATTGCTATAAAGGAATACCTGATGCTAAGAGGTTTATTTGGCTCGGGGCTCTGTGGGCTGTGCGAACGTGGCTCCAGCATCTGCTTCTGGTGAGGACCTCAGGGAGCATCCAGTCTTGGCTGAAGGGGGAGGGCAGTTGTCATGTCACATAGCAAGAGAGGGAGCAATGGAGGAGGAAGGTGCCAGGCTCTTTAACAGTCCTATCCCACAGGAACTAGGAGTGGCACTCACTTAATCCCAGGAGAATGGCACCAAGCCATTGATGAGAGATCTTTCCCCGGGACCCTGCACATCCCACTAGGCAGAGTTTTTTAAATAAAAAGAAGACAGCCATGGTGTCCCGTTGGTGATCTCATGCACTCCTTTTTTTCTTCTTTTTATTAAGGAATATTTCGAATATATAAAAAGCACACTCGCTGCTCTGCCTCTGCTTTTACCAGGACCTGGCCAGTTTGTCTCATCTGCCCACTTCCTCCTTCCCCATAGGTTCGTGTGAACCAAATTCCAGACATCTCATTACGTTTCCAGGTGTCCTCAGTATGTATGTATCTCTAGAATATAAGGATCCTTTATTTAACATAGCCACAGTACCATCATTACACCTTAAAAAAAAAATCCTTGATAGCATGAAACATCCAATCTGTTTAGTTTTTCTCGTCATCTCATCAGTGCTTTGTATGGCCAATCCAAATGAGGACCACCTGTTGCATTTGGTTAGCATGTCTGCTAAGCTCTTAAGTTCTGTTGGTTCTTGCCCATCTGTTTTTCTGTGCAGTTGGTTTGTTGGAGGACACGGGCCACATTTCTTGCAGAGTTTCACATGTTTGGGGTCTTGTTGTCTGCATCCTGGTGTCTCACTTAGCGTGTTCCTCTGTTTCCTGCATTTCCTATCAACTGTATTAATAGTTAAGACTTGACACAGTTGGGTTTTTTGTTTACTTTTGTTTTTGTAAAAATACTTCACAAGGTGGGTGTCTCGTTCTTCCTGTTGCCATCACCTCTGGCACCGCATGAATGATTGCCTGTGTGTCTTAGTGATCGGTCAGTGGGTTTGGACATTTGGGTGTTGATGGTCTCACACATCCATTTTCAGGTTTCTCAATTTTCAGTTTTGTGTGTTTGTTTGTTAGAGAGACAGAGTTGCCCTGTTGCCCAGGTTGGAGTGCAGTAGCATGATTATAGCTCACTGCAGCCTCAAATTCCTGGGCTCAAGCCATCCTCCCACCCCAGCCACCTGAGTACTTGGGACTATAGGCGCATGCCACCATTCCCTGCTAATTTTTTGGTTTTGTTTGTTGGTTGTGCGTGTGTGTGTGTGTGTGTGTGTGTGTGTGTGTGTGTGTGTGTGTGTGTTTAAGACAGGGTCTTGCTCCGTCACCCAGGCTGGAGTACAGTGTTATAGAGACTGGGTTTCGCCATGTTGCCCAGGCTGGTCTCAAACTCCTGAGCTCAAGTGAGCCGCCACATGCGGATGCTGTCTTTTCATCTAATGCGTTAGCAGCCATTTATGATCCTTGCCCAAAGCCTTTAATTCACTGGGGATATATGTGGTCTTTGAACATGATGAAATATAAGTGCAGATCACTGTGACAAAAAAAAATTGCTGTGATCATGACTGCAGTTGGCTCAGCTCTAGTGGGCTTTATCACTCATACCATACATATATCCATGTGAGGACCCCCAGGCACGCCTTGTTCATAACAAGAGGGCAAGAGAACCAGTTGGTACATCATCTCTTCAACTCTGAAAGGAAATATACTTTGATAAACTAGTTTTAGGATAGTTCCTGATATCTTGGTTTTACACGAAAAACTATCACAAAAGAATAAAAATGTCAGCTGGGCACCATGGCTCACACCAGTAATCCCAGCACTGGGAGGCCGAGGCAGGCAAATCACCTGAAGTCAAGAGTTCAAGACCAGCTGGGCCAACATGGTGAAGCCCCATCTCTACTAAAAATACAAAAAATTAGCCGGGCATGGTGGCACATACCTGTAATCCCAGCTACTTGGGAGGCTGAGTCAGGGATTGCCGTGAGCCGAGATCAGTCCACTGCACTCCAGCCTGGGTGACAGAGCAAGACTCCATCTCAAAAAAAAAAAAAAGAATCAAAATGTACCATTATAAAATTGTTGATGGGAGAAAGTCCCTTAGTAAAGTGGAAATCAATACCTGTAAATTAAGGTAAACTCACTCTGAATACACTAAATAAACTGTGGTCCATCAAAAAAGATCTTTTTGTCACTTTTTAAGCAGCTTTGGGAGTATTTAAGATCACATTGATTCTAAGTATTTATTTGTTTGCATTCATCTAGTTTATACCACTTTGTTGCTCCAAAAGAGTTCTCCTAGTACCTTCTAGTAAAACATTAATAAAGACCATTTGTAAAACGCATCAAGACTTGAGGATTCTCTTTGTTCTGATTTCATGGTCCATAGGCATGGTAACTCCAAGAGTGTACACCTACCTTATCATTTTGTGATTCTTTATGTCAGTCAGTGAATATTTTATGACACCTGGGGTCTATTCGGGAGATCTAAGGCTGAATGAGACTTGGTCACTTAGTCAAACAAGACTTGGTCACTTACTCATAGATCATGAAGGCAGCCGGAGAGCATGGAGTAGCTAAGAACAAAGCCCACCCTGGTGATGCCACAGGAAATGACACCACTACAGGGAGGGTGACTGGGAGACAGCCACTTGGACCTCCTACTAGGATCCTTAAAAGGGTCATTTTTGCAACAGTTCCAAAGCAGTGTCAGAGTCCCCAGGCCCTTTCCTAGGCCTTTGACTTTGAGATGTCCTGTGTAGAGCTCCCGTGTCCTCAGCCTGCCTGGTTTTCTGTTCTTGAGAGTGAGGCTGCCCATTGCTGGGCTTGTGATGACTTGAGCAAGTCCTGCCTCTCCTGTAAGATTTGCAGTTTTACTTCACAAGACCAGCGAAAATGGTTGGTGTGCAGGCTGGCTGCACGTGGGAGGCGGGGAGGGCCTTGACAGGGAACTGATTTCCTAAGTGGCCACTTTGTTGGTGAATTTCATTTACGATGACATTTGCTTCCTTATACTGAGGCTGGGCCACCACTGCCACCCTGCCCTGTCGCTGATAAAGCCACAGGTATGGTAGTCATTTATTCATGTTTCTTTTGTAACAATAAGGAAATGTTTGCTTCAATTTTTTAAAAAGACATTTGCAAATGAAAGAATTAAAATGTATGTGGTACTTCACCACTTTCTAAACTTCAAGCAAGGAGATGCATAGACTCTAAGGTAAGATGTTTGTGCTGTTTTGCCTTCCAGGAGGTTTCAGTCAGGAAGAACTTCTAAAAATCTGGAAGGGGCTCTTCTACTGCATGTGGGTGCAGGATGAACCCCTTCTGCAGGTATGCGCGTTCCCTTTCTCATGCTCCGGGGTTCTTGCTGTGGGTGGAAAGAGACTTGATCACTCAGACGCTGCCGGTGCCCATATGTGGATGCACTGACAGTCATGCTTCAAGGAGTCATCTTCTTACCTCTCGACCACACGGAAAGGGAAGCAGTGTCAACGTAGTTAGGTGAATTGGCTTTTCCAATAAAAGGAAGGGTGTGCGTCTGTTAAGTACTACTTCTCTGTAACATTCCATAGGTTCCATGGTAGGATTTACATCACTTAAAGTTTCTCTCTTCTGCTAAGTTTATTTTTTGTGGTCAAGGATGGCATGACAGGAGCATAACCAGTGAGGACCCTGTGAAACCCAGGACAAGGCAGCCACCTCGCTGGGCTTCGGGTTCCATAGAAAGACCGCACACCCTGAGGTAGAGGAGCCGGCCTGGAGGAGAAGCACATGCCAGTCTCTGATGCAGATGACAAGTCCTCAGAGCGAGATTTTCCTTTTCTGGGTTTTAATGTGCAGCCTTGCCACTTCTCCCGTAATAACATGTTTTAATTTATTTTTATTTGACTGAACATATTTTGAGTAGGAGCAGGGCAAAATATTTTTATATTACATTCAAAAGTAACAACCAACAGCTTTAGTGAAGGAAGAAAACCAATGGACAGGAACCTCCTTTTTCCACTAAGGAAAATAGCCCAGGTGGGGTGTGAGTGTGACTGCCGAGGAGTGAGACTGAGGTGTGAGTGAGACTGCCGAGGAGTGAGACTGAGGTGTGAGTGAGACTGAGGTGTGAGTGCAACTGCCGAGGAGTGAGACTGAGGTGTGAGTGCGACTGCCGAGGAGTGAGACTGAGGTGTGAGTGAGACTGCCGAGGAGTGAGACTGAGGTGGGAGTGCAACTGCCGAGGAGTGAGACTGAGGTGTGAGTGCAACTGCCAAGGAGTGAGACTGCTGAGGAGTGAGACTGAGGTGTGAGTGAGACTGCCCAGGAGTGAGACTGAGGTGGGAGTGAGACTGTCGAGGAGTGAGACTGAGGTGGGAGTGAGATTGCCGAGGAGTGAGACTGCCCAGGAGTGAGACTGCCCAGGAGTGAGACTGCTGAGGAGTGAGACTGAGGTGTGAGTGAGACTGCCCAGGAGTGAGACTGGGGTGTGAGTGCGACTGCCGAGGAGTGAGACTGAGGTGTGAGTGCGACTGCCGAGGAGTGAGACTGAGGTGGGAGTGCGACTGTAAAGGAGTGAGACTGAGGTGGGAGTGAGACTGCTGAGGAATGAGACTGAGGTGTGAGTGCAACTGCCAAGGAGTTAGACTGCCCAGGAGTGAGACTGAGGTGGGAGTGCGACTGCCGAGGAGTGAGACTGAGGTGTGAGTGCAACTGCCGAGGAGTGAGACTGAGGTGGGAGTGCGACTGCCGAGGAGTGAGACTGAGGTGGGAGTTAGACTGCCGAGGAGTGAGACTGAGGTGTGAGTGCAGCTGCCCAGGAGTGAGACTGAGGTGGGAGTGAGACTGCTGAGGAGTGAGACTGCTGAGGAGTGAGACTGAGGTGGGAGTGAGACTGTCAAGGAGTGAGACTGCCAAGGAGTGAGACCGAGGTGTGAGTGAGACTGTCGAGTAGTGAGACTGCCAAGGAGTGAGACTGCCCAGGAGTGAGACTGCCCAGGAGTGAGACTGCCAGGGAGTGAGACTGAGGTGTGAGTGAGACTGATGAGGTGTGAGACTGCCGAGGAGTGAGACTGAGGTGTGAGTGCAACTGCCCAGGAGTGAGACTGAGGTGGGAGTGAGACTGCCGAGGAGTGAGACTGAGGTGTGAGTGAGACTGATGAGGTGTGAGACTGCCAAGGAGTGAAACTGAGGTGTGAGTGCAACTGCCCAGGAGTGAGACTGAGGTGGGAGTGAGACTGCCCAGGAGTGAGACTGAGGTGGGAGTGAGACTGCCCAGGAGTGAGACTGAGGTGGGAGTGAGACTGATGAGGTATGAGACTGCCAAGGAGTGAGACTGAGGTGTGAGTGCAACTGCCCAGGAGTGAGACTGAGGTGGGAGTGAGACTGCCCAGGAGTGAGACTGAGGTGTGAGTGAGACTGATGAGGTGTGAGACTGCCGAGGTGTGAGTGCAACTGCCCAGGAGTGAGACTGAGGTGGGAGTGAGACTGCCGAGGAGTGAGACTGAGGTGTGAGTGCGACTAGCGAGGAGTGTGCTCTTCTCATGGAACCCTAGCAACACAGGGCTTCTGTTGACGCCTTCCCACACAGGCTGCTCCCCAGCGAGGCATGCTGTCCCTGGGACACCTTCACCCAAGACAGAGCCCAGAAAGCTGGCTCTACCTTCATACTCCACCTTATCTCTGACCAAGCCGGGTAGAGCACTTGCCCACACTGTGCAGTCAGCATTCCCAGCTTCTACCCTCTGTGGAGTCTATCTACCCTGCTGTCTTTGCATTTCACGTGATTTGTGGGGTGATGATGAAGTTTTTTGTTTGTTTTTTGAGTCTCACTATGTTGCCCAGACTGAAGTGCGGTGGTGCAATCATGGCTCACTATAGCCTCAACTTCCCTATTGCTCAGGTGATCCTCCTGCATCAGCCACCTGAATAGCTGGGATTACAAGTGCATGCCTCCATGCCTGGCTAATTTTTGTACTTTTTGTAGTGACTGGGTCTCACTGTTGCTGAGGCTGGCTTGAACTCCTGGACTCGAGCAATCAGCCTGCCTCGGCCTCCCATTCCAGGCATGAGCTGCCATGCCTAGCTTAGATGTGAGTTTTTGTTTTTTGTTTTGAGATGGAGTCTCTGTCACCCAGGCTGTACAGTGGCGTGATCTCGGCTCACTGCAACCTCCACCTCCGGGTTTAAGCAATTCTTTCTTAGCTTCCCGAGTAGCTGGAACTACAGGCACACGCCACCATGCCCAGCTAGTTTTTGTATTTTTAGTAGAGACAGGGGTTTGCCTTGTTGATCAGGCTGGTCTTGAACTCCTGACCTCAGGTGATCCACCTGCCTCGGCCTCCAAAGTGCTAGGATTACAGGCATGGCTGACCACACACGGCCAGATACAATTGTAAAGCCAGAACTGATAACTAATTTGTTTCATCTCTAGTTCATTTGAACTGATAACTAGAGGTGCTTTTTTAAACACACAGCTTAAAAACAGTTCTTGCAGACATACCAAGTTAGCATAATAGTCCACCAATATTGGAAATTACACATTTGATAAAGTTCAGATATTTGGATGCATACTTCTTACTGGAAGCGACACTGAGAACAGGAGGCGCAGACTTTGCCGCCAGCAGAGATGGAGGAGGAAGGAGGAAGGAGGAAGCAGGCCACGGTGGGGCGTCTCCTGCCCCACAGTAACCCCCGCGCTTCCCCACCCCTGCAGGAGGAGCTCGCCAACACCATCTCGCAGCTGGTCCATGCTGTTAACAACTCAGCAGCTCGTAAGTCCTGTTGTTTCTTCTCCTCCCGAGCTCTCCAGTGTGCTAGTTTCATGAGAACCTTGTGCCGGTGTTGTGCAGCTGTCAGAGGACTAGCCGTTCCTGTTTGTAAAAGCTATGATCAACTTAGTCGTTGACTGCCGAGAGGATGAAGTGTCTTAAGGAGAATCAATTCGACATCTCAAAATTTCAGAAAATGCTTTTAGAAATAACAGTCTCCAAATCTCCAAATTCTGAGTTAACACTTGGAGCCTGGAGAGCCAGATGCAGGGTCCCCAGTGACCTCTGGATGTCAAGTTAATCTTCCCCAAGAGCAGAGCCGCCACTGGTAATAAATATGAAGTAACTCCTCTCTACCAGAGAAAAGGCAGAGGGAGCATTTGTTAAGGTACTTCTGTGTCAGGCATTGATTACTTACCAAGGAAGGAAAAGGCAGCAGGCTTAGTTTGTTCTGCTTAATGCTCTTCTGAAAACCATCCTGATGACTTCAGCAACCCCCAGTGGTTCTCTGAATACTAGCGGACTCCAGTGAACAAAATTCTACATGCGATGTATGGTATAGATTTGCAAAGAGGAAAAAAGAATTGTGCAAAAAGAAAGCCCAAAAAAATAAATTAACAAAAATTGTTTTGAGCAAAAAAGTGCTCGCTTTGTGGTTCAGAAGAGAAAAATTGAATGCTTTGTGCTGTAGCTCATCCAGATGACACCTATCATCAGACAAAAATCTGAGTTTCTACATGGATTATAAAACAGTGAGAATTAATGGTTTGGGATTGACTGTTAGGTACCGACGCAGAGGAAGGGGTCACTAGCAGTGGAATGAGGAATCTTGATTTTAAGAGAAACATGGCTTTTGCAGTGGATAAAGGGAAAATGCTCCAGAGAGCATTCTAATCTGATGTTACAATGTTGCCAGCCTTCCTATTATTATGTTTTTATTTAAATGTAGAAGATCAAGGCCGGCATGGTGGCTCAAGCCTGTAATCCTAGCACTTTGAGAGGCGGGGGTGGGTGGATCACTTGACTTTAGGAGTTTGAGACCAGCCTGGCCAACATGGTGAAACCCATCTCTACTAAAAATACAAAAATTAGCCAGGCGTGGTGGAGCACACCTGTGATCCCAGCTACTCGGGAGGCTGTGGGAGGAGAATCATT
Source organism: Cheracebus regulus (assembly GCA_963574635.1). Taxonomy (NCBI): domain Eukaryota; kingdom Metazoa; phylum Chordata; class Mammalia; order Primates; family Pitheciidae; genus Cheracebus; species Cheracebus regulus. The sequence continues at coordinate 61,477 of CAUYQU010019936.1, forward strand.
TGAACCTGGGAGGCAGAGGTTGCAGTGAACTGAGATCGCACCATTGCTTTCCAGCCTGGCCACCGAGTGGGACCCCCGTCTCAAAAATAAAAATAAAAAAGTAACAGATCTGCACAGTCCAGGTGATGTTTAAAAATAAATAAATGTAAAAGAAATGATTGAGTATAATTATCAGATTTTCTAGCTGCCCAAGAATAACTGAGAAAAGTGAATAATAAATAATGCTAGTTTGTTTCTCTTCATTATTTTCTTGCTGTATGGTAATATGTTAATGTGGAAGCCAAGTATTTAGAGCCTTTTGTTCACTGCAGAACACCTGTTCATTCAGACCTTTTGGCAAACCATGAATCGAGAATGGAAAGGAATAGACAGGCTACGCCTGGACAAATACTATATGGTAAGATCTGCCACAGTTACTTCAAAAATTCCTGGGAAGAAAAGAATGTCCTTTATCTTAAAAACAATGGAAAGGTTTATTTCTGAAGCACTTTGGGAGGCTCCACGCTTAGTGTGAAGGAAGAATTTGAATGTGTCCTGGAAAGCTGCTCTGTTTTAGCTTTTGTAGCTCTTAAGGATGAGTTTGGGGAGCATTAGTGAATATGTTGGGTGTTTTTTGAGACAGAGTCTCACTCTGTTGCGCATGCTGGAGTGCAGTGGCACGATCTCAAATCGCTGCAACTTCCACCTCCAGGGTTCAAGCGATTCTCATGCCTCGGCCTCTTGAGTAGCGGGGACTACAGATGTGCACCACCATGCCTGGCTAATTTTTGTGTTTTTAGTAGAGATAAGGGTTTGCCATGTTGGCCAGGGTGGTCTTGAACTCCTGGCCTCAAGAGATCTGCCTGCCTCGGCCTCCCAAAATGCTGGGGTTACAGGCGTGAGCCACTGCTCCTAGCAATAAATATGTATTTTGATCTAGAGGTTAAATATGATTGTTGTGAATATTTTTTCACTTTTGGGATCCAGGCCATACTGTTTTCATTGGTCTCCTCATTTTGGTGAGTTGAGTAATATTTCTTACCTTTCCTTTTTTTTTTTTTCTTTTTTTTTTTTTTTTTTTTTAACAAAAACTGCCTATCTTTAGCTGATTCGTCTGGTCCTGAGGCAGTCCTTTGAAGTCCTGAAGCGAAACGGCTGGGAAGAAAGGTCAGTAAACAATTCGAGCAGCATCTGGTAGCCTTCAAACTTAAAAGATAGAGTGTTTTTCAAGTGTTCTGATCTGTGCCTCCTACTCTGTAGAGTACCATGAGAAGCTAGATACATCGTCACCTGTAGAGAATTGAAATCCAGCAGAGGGTATAAAATAGTTAAATATATATGACAGTTAACATTTTATGCTGATTTAAGTGATTGCTTTTTTTCCTTGTAAAGTGGTTTTAGCCTTGCATTGATTGTTAGGCAGTGTGGGTACTAGACGGAATATTTTTGTTTCTCTTTGGGAAGTGTGAAGTGTTGGCGTACTGTCACTCACAGAGCCATGTGTGTTTGCGTCTGTAGCCGAATCAAGATTTTCTTAGATGTCCTGATGAAGGAGATCCTGTGTCCTGAGAGTCAGTCTCCTAACGGAGTGAGATTCCACTTCATTGATATTTATCTGGATGAACTCTCCAAAGTGGGGGGGAAGGAGGTAAGCAGCTGCTGACAGGCTGCCCATGGGGTCAGGGAGCCGCCAGTGTTTGCCGTAGTAGCCAGTGAAGTGCTGTGGACTGGCACTTCACCTGCCCAGCGACTGCAGCAGCATGAATTGCTTCAGTCCTGCCTTGGAAATGTGTCCGAAGCAGCTGGTGGGATGGGATTTATGCACTGAGGATGTACATGACAGTCTTACCTGTAAAACAGAATTGAAAGCAACCTGCGGACTTCAGTCAAGAACTCACTTACACAGAGGGGTGCTCAGGATCCAGGGAGCTTTATAAAATGATAGGAAAGCTATGCAAATGGTAGACATTTTTAAGGTATATACTCATGTAAATAGACAAAAGGCTGGAAAGGAAACATACATTTTTTAGTATATAAATGATTCCCTGAATGTGGGAATATGCACAAATTTTACTTTTCTTTCACAGGTGTTTTGCAGGAACATTTTTTTTTAATTAAAAGAAAATATGTTATATTGAAAACAATAATTCTTTTGTCTTACACTTGGAGGCACTGTCCCTGTTTGCCCCTCTTGTAGAGGGAGTGTATTCATGTCCCGTATCAAGTTGGTGCAGCCCGCGGCCTGAGGGCTGCGTGCCACCCAGGGCAGCTTTCAGTGTGGCCCAACACGAACTCATAAACTTTCTTAAAATATGACGAGTTTTTTTGCAATTTGTTCTTAACTCATCAGCTATTGTTAGTGTTTGTGTATTTTATATGTGACCCAAGACAATTCATCCAGTGTGGCCCAGGGAAGCCAAAAGATTGCGCACCCCTGTTCTGTATGTTGGGCTATAGGATAGTGCAGGTTGGACTGGCTGGCTTTCTCCAGCCACTGCTCTAAGATACCAAGTAGCTGGAGGGCGGCCTTGATCTTGAGCCTGGTTCCAGGCTTCTGTGGCATTTCGCGGGGGCACTGAGGCTACGTGAGCCAGGCATTACTTGGCCTAACTCCACCTTTGTAACAGATGTAAATGGTCCCTTTTTCAAGGACATGTCAAGAAGGGAAAAGGCTCTTTGTTTCTCAATTTTTCCCTTTTTTATTTCTAAATTACAGCTTTTGGCAGATCAGAATCTCAAGTTTATTGATCCATTCTGCAAAGTCGCCGCAAAGACCAAGGAGTAAGTAGTTCCCATGTTCGTTCCTGCTACTTTGAGGCACTTATCTCTGGGGAGCCTGGTGTGGAGTACCCGAATACTGCTTCCCAGCAAAGAGCATCTGGAGAAGGCATCGCAGCTTTGGGCGGTGATTTGACTTACTCATTCCAAGAATGCCCTCTCACACCCAGAGATCTGACCGCTGGGCATCCCATGCCTGTCAGGTGGCACTTGGGCAGTTCCTCGCAGATGCTTGCTGGCTCGTGAGGGCCGCTCCAGACCACAGTGATGTGTGTGGGGCTTCCCTCTGCGCTCCGGAAGCCAGCAGGCCAGGCTGTTTGTTCTCATCGCCCTCGCCACTGTGCTTTCTCCTGCAGCCACACCCTGGTACAGACCATAGCAAGGGGCGTGTTCGAAGCTATCGTAGATCAGTCTCCTTTTGTGCCTGAAGAGTCAGTGGAGGAACAGAAGACAAAAGTGGGCGATGGTGACCTCTCTACAGAGGAGACGCCTGAAAATGAGGTGACGTTGAGAGGAGCTCTCAGTAAAAAGAAGACAGGTAAGAGGGTGGTACTGGTCAGTCTAGCTTTCTTTCTGGTAAAATCCTCAAACAGTTTTTAATACGTTTGTTGGCATCTTACTGAATGCAACCTAGAATTGATGGCTCTACCTCAGCCCCTCCCCAGAAAGGCAGTAGAGGTGGGTTCAGTGTGCCTGGGGGGTGCCTAGCAGGGCTCTGGGGAGACCCGAGACCTGTCCCCTGTGGCGTACACACATTTCTCCACCTCCCAGGACCTCAGGACTCTCCTCGAGGATTTTCCCGTTGTCACTGCTAGTGCTTTGGAGTTTGTTTGCTTTGTTGTTTTATTTGACGTACTTCAACACCTTAGCATGGCCTCATTCCTATGGGCTATGGGAGGGATGCACGCTTGTTTCTGTAGCTGTCATTTCTCACCCCACAGCTTCCTTCAGGTTCTTTTTCTTTGGATGTTTAAATGCCCACCGGGGACTGACATCATTCTTACTACTGTGTCTGCGGAGTTGGTGTAAACTGTGCATTTGAAGTTGCAGGACTGTCAACACCCTCACCACAGTGCCTTATGGCATCTCAGTGCACAGAATGAGGGAAATGGTGAGGACGCATTTGACCCATGCTGTTCAAGTGCTATGTGACCATTTAAAAGCAGAGTTACCAAAAACTAAGGACCAAAGGAAATTTAATATACACGTATATATTTTTTTAAAGCAGGGCACAAACTCTACGTAGAAGGAGCCCAATTTGTTGTTTGGGTTTTCTTTAATTATTACGGCTATATAATAGTTGTGCATCTGATTTGTTTTTAAATGTTTATTTGTGCTTTTATTTTTTTTTTTTTCCTAAAGGGTCATTTTATTTATTTTGATAGTGTAGGGAACAGGTTTGGGTTACATGGATAAGTTCTTTAGTGGTGATTTCTGAGATTTGGGCACACCTGTCACCTGAGCAGTGTACACTCTTCCCAATGTGTAGTCTACTATCCATCACTTGCTCCCACCCTTCCCCCTGAATCCCCAAAGCCTGTTGTATCATTCCTAAGCCTTTGCATCCTCATAGCTTAGCTCCCACTTTTAAGTGAGAACATTCAACATTTGGTTTTCCATTCCTGAGTTACTTCACTTAGGATAATGGTCTCCAACTCTGTCCAGGTTGCTGTGAATGCCATTATTTCATTCTTTTCTATGGCTGAGTAGTATTCCATGGTATACATACCACATTTTCTTTACCCACTCATTGGTCGGTGGGCATTTTAGGTCGGTTCCATGTTTTAGCTGTGAATTGTGCTGCTATAAACATGCATGTGCAAGTGTCTTTTTCATATAATGACTTCTTTAACTCTGGGTAGATACCCAGGAGGGGGATTGCTGGATCAAATAGTAGATCTACTTTTAGTTATTTAAAGAATCTCCACACTGTTTTCCATAATGGCTGTAATAGTTTACATTTGCACCAGGAGTATAAAAGTGTTCCCTTTTCACCACATCTGTGTCAACATCTTTTTTTTTTTTTTTTTTTAAGACAGAGTTTCACTCTTGTTGCCCAGGCTGGAGTGCAGTGGCACAATCTTGGCTCACTACAACCTCTACCTCCCGGATTCAAGCAATTCTTCTGCTTCAGCCTCCTGAGTAGATGGGATTACAGGCGCCCACCACCATTCCCAGCTAATTTTTTGCATTTTTAGTAGAGATGGGGTTTCATCAGGTGGGCCAGGCTGTTCTCAAACTCCTGACTTCTGGTGATCCTTGGCTTCCCAAAATGCAGGATTATAGGCGTGAGCCACCAAGCCTGGCCGTCAACATCTATTATTGTTTTATTTTTTAGTTATGACCATTCTTGCAGGAGCGAGGTGGTATCTCATTGTGGTTTTCATTTGTATTTCCATATATTTGTTGACCATTTGTATATTTTCTTTTGAGAATTGTCTGTTCATGTCCTTAGCCCACTTTTTGATGGGATCGATTTTTTCTTGCTGATTTGATTCCTTGTAGATTCTGGATATTAGTCCTTTGTTGGCTGCACAGTTGGCAAATATTTTCTCCTATTCTGTTTGTTTATTCTGCTGATTATTTCTTTTCTATGCAAAAGATTTTTAATTAGGTCCATCTATTTTTGTTTTCATTGCATTTGCTTTTGGGTTCTTAGTCAGGAACTCCTTGCCTAAGCCAACATCTAGAAGAGTTTTTCCAATGCTGTCTTCTACAGTTTTTATGGTTTTAGATATCACATTTAAGTCTTCGATTTGTCTTGAGTTGATTTTTCTCTAAGGTGAGAGATGAGGATCCAGTTTCATTCTTCTACATGTGGCTTGACAATTATCCCACCATTTTTGAATAGGGTGTTTTTTCCCTGTTTTGTTTTTGTTTGCTTGGTTGAAGATCAGTTGAGTGTAATTATTTGGGTTTATTTCTGGGTTCTCTTTTCTATTCCATTGGTCTGCGTGCCCGTTTATACCAGTACCATGCCATTTTGGTGACTATGGCCTTATAGTATAGTTTGAAATCAGGTATTCTGATGTTTCCAGGTTCGTTCTTTTTTTAGGGGGGAGGGGGGAGTCTTGCTCTATCACCCAGGCTGGAATGCAGTGGTGCAATCTCAGCTCAGTGCAGCCTCTGCCTCCCAGGTTCAAGTGATTCTCGTGCCTCAACCTCCCTAGTACCTGGAATTACAGATGTGTGTCACCACACCCAGCTGTTTATTTTATTTTTAGTAGAGACTGGGTTTCACCGTGTTGGCCAGGCTGATGTCAAACTCCTGACCTCAAGGGATCTGCTAGCCTCGGCCTCCCAAAGTGCTGGGATTACAGGCACGAGCCACCACACCTGGCCTCCAGATTTGTTATTTTTACTTAGTCTTGCTTTGGCTATACAGACTCTTTTTTGGTTCCATATGAATTTTAGGACTGTTTTTCTAGTTCTGTGAATGATGATGGCATTTTTATGGGAATTGCATTGAATCTGTAGACTGCTTTTGCCAGCATGGTTGTTTTCACAATATTGTTTCTACACACCCATGAGCATGGGACGTGCTTCTGTGTTTCCATTTGTTTCTGTCATCAGGGACAGCTTTCAGCAGTGTTTGTAGTTTTCCTTGTGGAGATCTTTCACGTCCTCGGTTAGGTATGTTCCTAAGGTTTTTGGGGTTTTTTGTTTTGTTTTTTATTGTCATCGTTGTTTCGGTGGGTTTTTGGCAGCCGTTATGGAAGGGATTGAGTTCTTGATATGATTCTTAGTTTGGTCATTGGTTGTTGGTGTACAGCAGTGCTGCTGATTCGTGTACGTTGATTTTGTATCCTGAAACTTTGCTGAATTCATTTAACAGTTCTAGGAGCTTTTTGGATGAGTCTTTATGGTTTTCTAGGTATACAGTCATATCATTGGCAAACACTGACTGTTTGACTTCCTCTTAACCAATTTGGATGCCCTTTGGTTTTTTTTTTTTTTTTTGTCTGACTGCACTGGCCAGGACACTGTTTATGCTTTTGAAAAATCTGGAAGAATAACCCAAAGTGTTTTATTTATTTATTTATTTATTTTTAGAGACAGGGTCTTACTCTGTCACCCAGGCTGGAGTGAACCAGATTGATTATGGTTTACTGCAGCCTTAACCTCCTGGGCTCAAGTGATCCTCCCACCTCGGCCTCCTAAGTAGCTGAGACCACAAGCACACACCTCTTTTTGTAGAGACAGTGGTCTCACTATGTTCCCCAGGCTGGTCTTAAACTCCTAGGCTGAAGCGTTCCACCCACTTTGGCCTCCCACAGTGCTGGGATTAAAGGTATAAACACCACATCCAGCCCAAAATGGTAATAGTTAGCTGTAGGTGGCAGAATTATGGGTGATTTCTGTTTTCTTTGTACTTCTCTATTTTCTTCAGTGATTATATATTATGTTTAATCAGAAAAAATCAAGCTGGGCCCAGTGGCTCATGCCTGTAATCCCAGCACTTTGGGAGACCCAGGTAGCCAGATAACTTGAGGTTAGGAGTTCAAGACCAGCCTGGCCAACATGGTGAAACCAAGTCTGTATCAAAAAATACAAAACTTAGCCAGATGTGGAGGTGCATGCCTATTGTCCCAGCTACTCAGAAGGCTGAGGTGGGAGATTCACTTGAACCTGGGAGGCGGAGGCTGCAGTGAGCCGTGATCACACCACTGTCCTCCAGCCTGGGCAACCAAACAAAACCCTATCTCAAAAAGTAAATAAATAAACAGATAGATAGAATCAATAATCTTTTTTCCCCCTTTTTTTTTTTTCTCAGACCTGATTAACAGGATGTAATTTTTCTTTTTCTTTTTGAGATGGAGTTTCATTCTTGTCACCCAGGCTGGAATGCAATGGCACGATCTCAGCTCACCACAACCTCTGCCTCCTGCGTTCAAGCAGTTCTCCTGCCTCGGCCTCCCGAGTAGCTGGGATTATGAGAATGCACCACCATGCCCAGCTAATTTTGTATTTTTAGTAGAGACAGGGTTTCTCCATGTTGGTCAGGCTGGTCTCAAACTCCTGACCTCAGGTGATCCACCCACCTTGGCTTCTCAAAGTGCTGGAATTGTAGATGTGAGCTACTGCACCCAACCTTCTTTTTTGCTAAGAGACACCTTATTAGACAGTGGCTCCTGTGGAAGTAGTCACCTCTGTGTATTTGGTATGTCAAGAATTTCGTCTTTGGGTATATTTTGACAGCACTAGGCAAAAGTCATTCCAGAAAAGATGGACTCAGTGATGAAAGCGGAAGAGATGGCTGTGGAACCTTTGAGGACACGGGGCCACTTCTCCAGGTGGGTGGCCTTTGTTGCTTTTTATGGAATATAGATTTGCTGTGGAGTAGCCTGACTAGAGAATTAGGGTCACAGCTAGTTAAGCTGTAAGGCCTGAAGTGTAAACTCCTTTTCAATCCCTTCAGTCACTAAATGTCACCTTCCTAAGAATAAGCTTATTGGAGACAAGGAAATGTAACTATGATGGAGTTTTGAAAGAGATAGTAGCCCTGATTTGAATGGCTAAGCTCTGCACTGTTCCCTACCACAGAACCAGCCCTAATGGCACTTTTCAAATAAAAAAAAGTTTACCAAGTACAGATTGCAAATTTGGATTAAACTTAAAAAGAAGCACACCCTCCAGCCAGGCATAGTGGCTCACGCCTGTAATCCCAGCACTTTGGGAGGCAAAGGCGGGTGGATCACCTGAGATCAGGAGTTTGAGACCAGCCTGGCCATCATGGCGAAACCCCATCTCTCCTAAAAATACAAAAATTAGCCAGATGTAGTGGTGTGTACCTGTAATCCCAGCTACTCGGGAGGCTGAGGGAGGAGAATGGCTTGAACCAGGGAGGTGGAGGTTGCAGTGAGCTGAGATGTGCTAGTGCACTCCAGCCTGGGTGACAGAGTGAGACTTCGTCTCAAAAGAAAAATGAAAAAATGAAGCACTCCCAGGTAAATTTTGTTGTATGTATTCTATCACAATTTTTTTTTTAAAGAAAGAATTACTTACCCAGCTTCTCCCAAGAATAGACAGAACATGAGTATGTTAAGATAGTGCTTATGCGCCTGGGTGCCAGGCCCCAGCACGTGCTTGTTTAGCCTTTCTGTTGCCAAATGCTTCATTAAGAGTTTTCTCTTACTATAGATGTAAATGTCCAAGTCAGGCAGTGTTGTATGGCTGCAGACTTACGCGTAGTTTCTCTTCCTGCCTAGTTTGACTATAAGGCTGTTGCTGATCGACTCCTGGAAATGACCAACAGGAAGAACACCCCACCCTTCAACAGGAAGCGTCTCTCCAAACTCATCAAAAAGTCAGTGACTAGGGAGAGGGTTTCTCAAATCATCACTGTGGGTCAAGCCCAGCCCCTCTAGTTATGGTCTCCTGGTGTGGGAAAGCCATCTGCTTGCTCTTCTCTTTTCTTTCTTCTTTTTTTGTCCTTTAATGTTTTTGTTTATAGCCATGTGATAGACACATGTAAATTGAAAAGTTTAATGGAAACAGCAGTCCCACCCCTCAGGTTCTATTCTTCCAGTGCAGCCATACTCACCTCTTAGCTGCTTTAGAATGAGGTGAGGAGAAGCTTATTAATGTCTAAAATTAACCAACCAGAAACTGAGGTGAATCTCTTTGTTTCGGTGCCTTCTGCTGGTGTGCTGCTGAGATAGACGGGGTTAATTACTTACCTGTCCCCTCCCTCCCATGTGCTTATGCCAAAAGTGTTCCTTAATTCAGCTGTCAGTGTTGATGTCACTCTGACTGCAGTGACATGATGACCTGGAATTCACTGTAGGGCCTCGTGCGCTGTTTGCTGTCACTAGGGACAAATAACAACTCTCTGATCCCGCTCTGGGAGCCGGACACTGCTCTGAGCGGTTTGCACACATTCAGGTTTCCATGTCAAGCCCCTAGAAAACAGCTCCTTAGTTTTGCCCATTTCCCAGCTGGGTTCCCAGGGCACAGGATGGTCCTAGCTTGCCCAAGTCCCTGCCATCCAGTGTCCCCTCCCCCGTGCACCCCCCACACTGTGCCTCGATGCTCCTTGTTTGTTCTAATGCACAAAAATTGTATAGAGCAAAACACAGCTTTGCCTTTATCCACTGGAGAATTGAATATGAGCAGAGATCTAAGCTATTTCTGCTTTCAGAAACAAAAACTTGAATTTCTTCATTTGATTTGGGTGTTCCAAGATGTACCTCTGCCTGCCACGTCCTTGCTGGTGTGCTGGTAACTGCGGTAGCACTGGCCTTGACCTTTTTTGCCTTTGTATTGCACCACCTTTCCTTCACAGAATTTCCTCTCTAGCCTCCCCTCCTGGAGGGGAACGTGGATTAACAAATACTTAACTGTTGCTTGTATTTTAAAAATTGAATACTTAAGTCTACAGAAGACAGAAAGAAGGGATTTCTTTATGAACATTTGTGACTCTTTTTTTCATTATTATTTTATTTTTTAGATTCCAAGACCTCTCTGAAGGTGAGACATGCTGAGGATCATCATTCATGATGTTTTTCATGAACTGGGGGTGTTATGCCAAACGCTGAGAAACAGGATTGAAAGAACTTTATTGAAAACCTCTAATAAGAAAGAATAGTCCTCAGCCCAGGCAAAATAGCCAGGCCTCATCTCTACTAAAAATGAAAAAATTAGCCAGGCATGGTGGAGTGAGCCTGTAGTCCCAGTCACCGCGAGGCTAAGAGGGGAGGATCCCTTGAGCACAGGAGGTCCCGGGTGCAGTAAGTTGTCATCACACCACTGCACTCCAACCTGGGTGACAGAGCAAGACCTCAACTTTTAAGAAAGAAAGAGCAGCCCTTACCTAGTCACACGGCAGCACAGCTGTGGGGAGTGACACAGGCCTAGGGACCCCTGCAGCCTGCCCGCTTTCCTATCCCTGGCTCTCCCCTAACGCCAGAGCCGGAGGGCAGACTCCTCTCAGGTGTGAGTCGCGTGAAGTTTTGGTTTGGTTTTTGTTTAACTAGATGGATTTTCATTGGCCTAGGAAGGTTTTAAATGGATACTCTATGAAGGTGAAAAATGTAATTTCTCAGAATCTCTTTCATTTGCTGTGATGATCAGCATTGCTCCCAGGAAAGGCTGCTGTAAGCTTGGTTACATTCGTACAAGTCAGCGAGGTCACCCCATACTCCTCATGCACTAGGGACACTTGAAATTGGGAAAAGCCAGCTGGGCGCGGTGGCTTATGCCTGTAATCCCAGCACTTTGGGAGGCTGAGGCAGGCGGATCATGAGGTCAGGAGTTCAAGACCAGCCTGACCAATATAGTGAAACCCTGTCTCTACTAAAAGTATAAATTAGCTGGGCATGGTGGTGTGCACCTGTAGTCCCAGCTACTCAGTAGGCTGAAGCAGCAGAATTGCTTGAACCCAGGAGGCAGAGGTTGCAGTGAGCCAAAATCTCGCCACTGCACTCCAGCCTGGGCGACAGAGCGAGACTTCATCTCAAAAAAAAAAAAGAAATTGGGAAAAGCACCAGCAAGCTGGTTGGAATGTGAAGACTGCATTAGCCAAGCCCCCAGAGTTCAGCCATGGAGGGTGTCACCCGGGACTTGTGATCCCTTGCCTTTTCTTGGCTGAGAAATCCACAAAGCTTTTTTAAGTCTGTAATTCCTGTGTCAGCTGCGTTCAGGTTGGGGTGGGAGAAACAGAAACAATGATGATGAGGCAGAGATTGGGAGGGGTGCTGCTCTTAGGCCACTGGGACGGTCTCGAGCATCTGGACAAGCTGACAATGTGTCACTCTGGCATCTAGGAGGCAGTATATCTCAACTCAGTTTCACTGAGGACATTTCTGCTGATGAAGATGACCAAATCCTCAGTCAAGGAAAGCATAAGAAGAAAGGAAATAAACTTTTAGAGAAAACTAACTTGGAAAAGGAGAAAGGTAAGCTGTAAAGCTGAAAAGAGGGCGTGACTCAGCCCCTGGGTAGTGGTGTGCACTGTGGAGGCCTCAACGTGAGCTCATGCCTTCATAAAGCATCAGCAGAGCCCACAACTTCAGTTTTTCATGGCTGAGCGGTAAAGGGGGTTTTCCAAGTGTTCTGCTGTTTCTGACAGAGCCACCATCCCCGCCTTTCCCCCACCTCTCCCTACTCGCGTCCGCCAGCTCCCCAGGGCACCTCTGCAGGGAAGCAGGAGCTGCAGGGAGCGCGCAGCGGGGGGCGGCTGTTTGACGACCACTCTAGATCCACGGTTTTTACCTTTGGGTCCTAAAATTAATAGAAATCAGATCATGTGTGTTTAAATGGACAGAAGGAAGGCTTCCAGTCATCGTTGGAGATGGAGGAAGTGAGACCGACAACAAAGGTAGTGGGCGCACTGGGTACCTCAAGTGAGACGGAATCTTTCCTGGTGGTAGAATGTCAGGAAATTCTATCCGCCAATCATACTGTCTCAGAATTACCAGCAGGACTCTGGCCCAGCCAGCATTGGGGTGCTTGTTGATGAGTTTGTGTCTTTTTAGGAAGCAGAGTCTTTTGTGCAGAGGAAGAGGACAGTGAAAGCAGTCTTCAAAAGAGAAGAAGGAAAAAGAAGAAAAAGCAGCACCTCCAGCCTGAAAATCCAGGCCCAGGGGATGCAGCCCCATCCCTAGAAGAAAACAGGGGCGAGGAGCCAGAGGCCACTGGGCAGAAAGCCCTGAATCTGCGTGTGGCCAAGCCGGGGGCAGAGGCTGTGTCCAGCACTGGGGAGGAGAGTGGCTCTGAGCATCCTCCTGCTGTCCCCATGCACAATAAAAGGAAACGGCCACGGAAGAAGAGCCCAAGGACCCACAGGGAAATGTCAGAATCAGCAGTCTTGCCACCAGAGGATGTGTCTCAGGGTGGCCCGAGTGGTGGCCATCCTCAGGGACCTAGAGGGTCCCCGACAGGTGGAGCCCGACCCCTAAAACGAAAGTGGAAGCTCAGAGTTGTCCCTGTCAATGGCAATGGCCTCTGTGCACTGGCCTGGCCTCCGCTGCAGCAGGAAGGCCCTCCCGCCAGCCCAGCGGAGGGGGCGAACAGCCACACCACCCCGCCCCCGTCCAGGAGGCTGCAGAAGAAGAAGGCGGAGCCCGGCGACCTGGAGCTCTGTGGCCTGTCCAGCCAGAAAACCGAAAGCCTGAAAAAGAGGAAGAAAATAAGAGAGATGTCAAACTTGGTAGAGCACAACGGGGTGTCAGAGTCTGAAGCCGGGCAACCCCAGGCTCTGGTAAGGTGGGAGACCCACAGGCCAGCTCACCGCAGAGGCGCTCAAACACGTCCGGGGGCCTCCCTGTCTCCTGAGGGAGAGGGTGGGGGCTGGCGGCCAGGCCTCTGGACTCGGCAGCAGGTAGAATAGGGCATGTTGATAACCCCCTTCACTCAGGAGGAAATCACAGGTGACCAGTTACTCAGGTCCTCATCGGCCACCTTGATGCCCCCAGGCCACATGCTTGGATTTGGCAGGTTTCCCGTGGGCCAGGTGCTGCTGCCCCGGCCATGTTCAGTCTGATCTGGGCCTCCAGCAGATGCAGTCTGGTTTTCTTCATCAGCACATGGCCAGTCCCGGCCCCTTTGGCAAAAGAGGAAGGCCAAATTATCTTGCCTCACTTACCACCTTTTCTATATTCTTTTCTTTTGTTAGCTCCGCTACCCCTTCTGCGAAACTTCACTAGCAGGACCACTTATCTTAATGGGAAGACTTTCCTTCTGCTGGGATCTTTAGAGCCAGATATAAATGAGCAACCAAGCTGTTGATCAGGTTTTGGGTCTTGCTCTGTCACCCAGGCTGGAGTGCAGTGGCACAATCTCAACTCACTGCAACCTCCAACTCCCAGGTTCAAGCGATTCTTCTGCCTCAGCCTCCCAGGTAGCTGGAATTACAGACATGAGTCACCATGCCCAGCCAATTTTTTAGTAATTTTTGTAGAGATACCGTTTTGCCTTGTTGCCCAGGCTGGGCTCAAGCGCTCCGCCTGCCTTAGCCTCCCAAAGTACTAGGATTACAGGCATGAGCCCCTGTGCCTGGCCCTGATCCACTTTTCACACCACCTCTGGGTGCTCTGGGCTTCCAGGCTGGGGCCAGCAAACATCGTTTCACTGGAACAGAGCCATGCCCACTCGTGTGTGCAGGTTCATGGCCACCTTCACTCTGCAACAGCAGAGTCAAGTGGTAGAGACAGAGACCTGAGGTCTGCAGAGCGGAAAATAATCTGCCCATCACAGAGTCGGCGCACCCTTAATCAGCCCTTGCTTTTCACACACCACTTTGCAGAGGTTATGACATCTGCTTTGTTGAAGCAGACGTGTGGACCCGGCAAAGTGCTGGCTTGGGGCTAAGAGTGTCTGCAAGTGGCTAGCGAGTGAGTTTGTGGTCAGGGAAGCAGGGCACTGAGCTGGACAGCAGGAGGCCTGTTTCTAGCCTCGAGTATCCTCCCTCTCAGCGCTGCCATCACCGCCCTGACTGCAGCCTGCCCCTCATTCATACCTGCAGTGCTGCTTCCTCAACAAGAGGGCCGGAGACATTGCCCTGGATGGGGTTAGAGAGGTTGGGGTGTTGCCAAGTGAGTCCCAGGGTGGAGGGAAGCTCTCCCCACCATCTCCCCCAGCAGAGGGAAGGCACACAGGAGGAGCTCCTCAGGCCGCCTGCCCTCCAGGCAGCACCCTTGAACCTGCCAGAGCCGCCCATGTGTCTTTGGCTGCACTGGGCTTCCCAGACCTTTGAGAGCCCAGGACAAGATCTGAGCTCTGGGTGGCCGTCAGTCGCTGCACACCCAGTGAGCTTCCTGAGCCTGCCTGTGAGCATAGCCGCCATGTGGGTATCACTGCCCTCCACGCCAGACTGCCAGCGCAGTGATGCTTCGGCTACAAATGGAGAGAGAATTATTCTCTAACAGATGGGCTTATAAGGCCAAAATCCTCCATTTGAAGATGAAGATAAAAGTGGGTCCTTAACCTGAGAAGGCGTTTTCATCACTACTCTTGGCATGGTGCTGTGATAGAGAGGTGGTTCTGTTGTATGCAGTCTGGGCTCTGGAATCGAAGGGCTGTCTGCAGACACAGTGCAGGAAACTGCAGGCTGCAGGGTGGGCTGAGTGGGTGGGCTGGGTCCCCTTGGGCTCTGCCGCCTCCTGTGTGTGTGGGTGGTACCAGAGGCTCTGTCATCTGACCCCTTCTCCCGGCTTCTCACCCCCCACTCACACAGGAAAGCAGTGGGACTTTCAGTTTCCCGAAGCAGCAGCAGCCAAGGGCAGAGAGCAACTTCGTGACGTTTGACACCCCCTTCTTACCAAAGCCCCTGTTCTTCAGAAGAGCGAAGAGCAGCGCTGCCCCCCACTCTCCAGGCCCTGCCGTCCAGGTGCGCATCCTCCCGGGGCGGCACAGCCCATTTCTCCACGAGGGCACAGATGGGCTTGAGCTGACAGTGTTTCCCATGCCGGGCTGGAGCCCCACTCTGGCCTCTCAGCCAGGCCACAGCGGGCAGCTTCCCAGCCAGGGCCACATGAGGCCGGGGTGGTCTGGGAACCATTCTGAGGGATCGCAGTCGGGAAGGGGACTTAGAGGGGTGGTTGATGCCACACATCTGCCTCCCAGGGCTTCCAGCTCCGGGTTTGCAGAAACCAGTTTTCTCATGAAATGTCGCAGTGTGAGAATGCAAGTGGCACGAGTCCGCAGTAGCAGGCCCACACAGAAATGTGGGTCAGAGCAGGAACCTGAGGACGTGCTTCCTGGTGCAGGCTAGACCCGCCTGCAAGAATTTAAGTAGGAAAGAGCACATTTGGTTTTGGTGAACCGTTGGAAATAGCTTGGAGATAGATAGCTTGGAGTCCTTGTGCCCAAAAAACTGGCAGCCGTGTCCACTGTCCATTTAGGTGAGACTCCATCGGAGGCAGCGCCTCACCCATGTAGAGAGTCTTTCAGGTTACAGCTTCAGAACTCTCCAGCAAAAGGCAGGGGAGTCGTTGGTGTTCGTCCTCACAGGTTCTCAGTGGCGAACTGTTTTTAGGATGGTTCAGGCACCCTCACTGTTTGCCTTTTGTCCCCAGATGGTAGAACCTGTGGTGTGGTAATGAGGTGGTGGCCGCAGATGGGCCGAGGGTGTTAGCACCACTGCCCCGGGCTGGAGGAGGCATGCGTAGGACACTGAAGGACAGAGGGCGTTCCTGGTGAAGCCCCAGCAGGACAGTGGGTTTCGGTCTCTGGGCAGTCCCTTTGGCCTCTTACCGTATGTGCAACTTAGTAAGCAGCAGTGTGGGCGGCGGCCCCTCCAGGGCAGGTGCTCCAGAATAATGCACTGTGCCTCCATGCACTGTGTCACTCCTTTTGTTATTGTTTCTCTTCTGCAGCTAAACAAGATGCCATCCAGCTCTAAGAAGGTCACCTTTGGGCTGAACAGAAACATGACTGCAGGTAAGTGGGTTGTGCTGGTGGCAGGCTTCTCTGGAGCACAGCTGTGACGGTGTGGCTCCTAGCCAGGTTGGCGCAATCTTGGCTCACTGCAACCTCCACCTCCTGGGTTCAAGCGATTCTTCTGCCTCAGCCTCCCAAGTAGCTGGGATCACAGGCACCCGCTACCATGTCCAGCTAACATTTGTATCTTTAGTAGAGAAGGGAGTTCACCATGTTGGCCTGACTTCAGGTGATCCACCTGCCTCGGCCTCCCAAAGAGCAGGGATTACAGGCATGAGCCACCATGCCCAGCCCCTCAGAGCCCATTTCAGAGTTAGAAGGAAGCACCTATGTGTCCCTCATCCTCAAAGGGCTGTGAGTGGGGTGCCAGTGGTGAGTGGGCAGCCAATTGCTTGGGACCTCTTAGGAGAAGCTATGTCTCGAAAGTACTGCAAGCTATCCCACAGAAAGGCCATTTGAGATCGCAGTGGTCCATCAGCTGTAGCAGCTGCCTCTCTGCGAAACTTCGTAACCACTGTTTCCGGGGGACGAAGAAGGGAAATCCCTGTCTGCCTAGTTCTCGTATTGGGGCCATCCATTCGAGTTGCTTTCACAAAAGAAACCAAAATTTTCAAAAGTATTATGAGTTTAGGACCCAACTCTCGTTGGGAACCACAAGTAATTGAGTGTGTGTATGTGAGAGTGTATGTGTGTATGACTGTGTGTGTGAATATGTGTATTTGAGTGTGTATGTGTATGAGTATGTGAGAATATGAGTTTATGTGTATGAATGTGAGTGTATGAGTATGTGAGTGTATGTGAATGTGACAGTATGAGTGTGTATGTGAGAGTATGTGTGTATGGGTGTGTATGTGTGGGTGTGAGTGCATGTGTGTGTATGTGCGCCAGTGTGTGTGTGTACGTGTGCCAGTATGTGTGTGTTTACATGTGCCAGTATATGTGTACATGCGCCAGTATATGTGTACATGCGCCAGCATGTGTGCATATGCGCCAGTATGTGTGTGTGTGCATGCGCCAGTATATGTGAGTGTGTGCATGCACCAGTATGTATGTATGTATGTATGTACAAGTGTCAGTATGTGTGTACATGCACCTGTGTGTGTGTGTGTGTGTACATGCGCTAGTATGTGTGTGTGTATGAGAGTGTGTGTACATGCGCCAGTATGTATGTGTGTGTGCGTATGAGAGTGTGTGTGTTTAGGGAGAAGAGACTCGGAGAGGAGGAGTTCACCCAGCCTTTACAACTGGAGAGAATGAATGGGACAAATCCTGCAGCTCCACATAGCATAGATTTTTCCCAGACATAAATGCCTGGTCCACTCATTGTCCAAAACACCCCCAAAGTTCATGCTTCCAGGAGCCACCCTACCCCTTGGTGTGTGCAGGCGGCCCTGGGCCTCCCTTGGGAGGGTGAGTTGAGGCGTGGGATGTGGCCTCGCTGCCCTCCTTGCCTCAGGAGGCTAGCAGGCCTGCTCTCTGCAGGGCCTTGAGATGACCCCACTTCATCCTAGCAAATGGGCGGGGTTGGCACCCAGGCGGGACACTGTCTAGCCTATTGAAGGGACAGCTGTTGGACCCGCTTAACATGGGGCCTTGCTCTCACTTGGGACAGAATTCAAGAAGACAGACAAGAGTATCTTGGTCAGTCCCACGGGTGCTTCCCGGGTGGCCTTCGACCCTGAACAGAGGCCCCTCCACGGGGTGCTGAAGACCCCCACCAGCTCACCTGCCAGCTCACCCCTGGTGGCCAAGAAGCCCCTGACTACCACGCCAAGGAGAAGGCCCAGGGCCATGGATTTCTTCTGAGGAGCAGCAGAGTCCCTTGAAAAAGACTGCTTTTGTACAGACTACTCTATAAATTATACCTTTAAGAATGTGGGGCCTTTTATCATTTTCTGAGCTCCTGTAAGTTGTGTGCGAGGTTCTGAATGTGCGCAGGCTGCTGCATCCTGGCCCTCGGAGCAGCTGCAGCCGTCTTCGTTGAATCTTGCTGCAAACCATGTTTGTTTTTGAGCTCTCCAGGATTTTACATTTTTGGGTACTCTCAGTGATTCCCATTGGTGTAGGAAATGAGACCCTCTGTGAAGCTGAGGAGAGCACATGGATTTGAGTTCAAATAATCAATGCTGTTGGCACAGGAACTGCAATTCCTGGGGAACTCAGATATGCAGGATTCGGTACTCATTACCGTACTGGCCATTCTGGTTTGTCTAGTCTTAACAGTCTGTTTTCTTTTAAAAGCATGTAGGGCTTCGTTGCCATGTTCTGTGGGTGTTGGGCAGCTTACTGATCAGGAAGATTCTTGTCACAGAATCAGCAATACCATAGTTTTTCTACATGTGCTCAGCTGGGGGCGTGGATAGGTAGGGGTGGGGGAAGAAGAGGCTCTGTGTTCTGGAGGCTTTTCTTCTCCTCTCCCTACCTGCTTTCCCTCCCTGTTTTCCTACCTCTATAGCAAGCCCAAAGTGTCTTCTCAGGAGGCCAGCACAGCCCCTGGCTCTCACCCAGGACCCCACCCCAGGCTGAGCCCTCTGCTGAGGTCTTTGCATGGAGCACACTCATTCCTCCAAGCCCTTGCGCTCCCGTCGCCCTCCCTACATCCACGTTCTAGCCAAGTCACTGCCTGACCGTCAGAGGCTGCGGGGGGCATCTGGAGCCTGAGCTCCCGCTCAGCTCCCTCTGAGATGCAGAAGCGTGCACTTCCAGAACTTTCGATGGTCCTTCTCACGGAAGCTCATTATAAACACGGGAGCGGAAGGCACCCAGGCTATGGCTGGAGAAACAGACATGAGGCCTTGTTTTGAGCAGCGATTGCTCAATGATGGATCTGATTGAGGAAATGTCTGGGCCTGGGCCTGAGAGCTGGAGAAGGTGCAGATTCAGAGTGAGCGGCTCCTGAGGAGAGCCGCCGAGGCCGCGCGTTGCAAGAGGGCACGGGTGGGTATATGGTTTGGGCTGGCATCCAGCACTCCCGGCCAGCGTGCTCAGCTCAGGCCTAGAAGTGAAAGCCGCCTCCCTCCCTTTATGCCCCTCATAAAGGAGCCTTGGGTTTTGGTGAAAAACCCCGCCAGTCCCTTTCTCCACTGCTGCCTCCCAGCAGAGGGCCCCAGGTTACTCCAGGGTCCTGGCTGTGACTTTGGATAATGTGGCTACGGCCCCTGGGGCTGCACAGCTGCATTGGGTTTCCTTCGGTCTCTTTCATTCTCGGAGCCGAGGGTGGGGTTTCGCCTGTGAATGTCACGCTGACTTGCTGGCGTCGAGAGCCGTTGGCTGGCTAATGAAGGCCCTGGTGAAAAGAAAGCATTCAGTCTGTTCTTCACCTACTCCATCATACAGTTTTGTCATAATGCGCCATGAAAAAAATGAATGAGCATTGTGCTGTTAAGTAGTCACTCTAAGGAGAAGTCTTATGTACAACGTACCTGTCATGGCGGCTGCATGGTTCTAATGTACTGCATTAGGTAGATACCTACGATCACATTCTGAACCAAAACTGATACAGTGAAATGATTATGGTGAGCAAATATTTTTAACTTTTCATTTTTTTTGTTTCATTCTTCTTAGAATATTTTTCTAACAATTTTTGTTTCAGCTTTAAAGATGGGTCATATAACCAAACAGGCCATATAATCCAACATTGTTGAGATGTCTTAAGACATTCTAAGGCAAAACTGGCATATTTGTTCTGCAGACTATTGCAGAAATGTTTCTTCCTAGCATTTTTATACTATCTGTCTACTCTGAGGAAGCAGTTGACGTCCTAGAAACGCACCTCCTGTCAAAACCACGCCTGTGAGGTCCCAGCTGGGAGTGACAGGCTGCTTCTTGGGTTCTGCTGCTCCTTCTCTCACTCTCCTCACTTACTCCTTTTTATGAGTAAGTGACTTAGGTTTACAGTCACTTATTTTTAATGCCTACGTTTTGGCTGCAGGAAGAAAACAATTTTTAAAAAATTCTCATTACATATGCGCACAAGAATATGTCACATAAAGAAAATGTGTTTAGACTACCAGTTTTCTATTTAAGCAGGATATTTTCCTAAGTAAAATTGCCAAGTGGACTTGGAAGTCCAGAAAAGGAAATAATTTAAATGAATGCTGGTGATCTTAATAATATTTTGTAAAATGACGATTCCCCTTCTCCATAGTCTGGTCAATTTTGTCCAGTTAGGGATCTGACTTTACAGGTTTGTTATCCTCTCTGACTTTTACTCAACTGAAAGCACAAAGAAGACTATACAGAAAGTCTGGAAACAGTTGCAGGTGCTGGAAGATGAACCGAGCTGTCTTTTAACTTCTGTGTGTGTTTTCTCTGAATTTGCTGGACTGTGCTGGCAAGGACTTTGTTTATGATCAAATTGTACTAGTGTCTGCAGGGTTTGTCAGTACTGTCAAAGCCAAGTCCAGTTAAAAAAAAGTCTTTGCCCTCCAATTTGTGTTTGATGTTGACTTTCAGTGTGTGTAAAAATAGGCCTCTTTGGGAGCTGTTACAGCGCAGCAGGGTTTGGAAGATGTTGATGCTGGTTGGGTTGGAAAACAAGACTCTGGGTACCAGTCTCGTCACCACGTGTCTGCTGCTGGCAGAGCTGGTGGGGCTGCTCAGTGGACCTTCTCCGAGTGCTGGAAGCAGGCCTGACTGCGCACAGGTGCTGACGGCGGTGCCTGGAACGTCCGCTCTGAGGCCTTCGCTCATGACGGTGAGCAGAGAAGTGCCCATGTCCCAGGCGGAGACCCCCTGCGACAGCCCAGAAACGGACGGCAGTGAGGGTGAGGCAGGCACAGGTGGGCTGGCACCCGCAGACAGAGCCTGTTCTGGGTGTTGGCAGTGGGTGTGGTCAGTGTCAGGCAAGCATGGCACAGTCTTTATGGGCACATGTTCCCCGAAACAACTTTCTCACCTGTACTTTGGATCCCAGGCAAATCCACAGACACTGAACAAGCAAACAAAACAAACCCTGGGCTGGGCGCAGCGGCTCACACCAGTAATCTCAACACTTCAGGAGGCCTAGGTGGGCAAATCGCTTGAGTCCAGGAGTTTGAGACCAGCCTGGGCAACATGGCGAAACCCTGTCTCTACAAAAAAAAAATACAAAAATGAGGCATCGTGGCGTGCACCTGTAGTCCTGCTGCTTGCGGTGCTAAGGTCGGAGGATTGCTTGAACCTGGGAGGTCAAGGCTTCAGTGAGCTGTGATCATAGCATTGCACTCTAGCCTGGGCAACAAAATGAGACAAGGTCTTTAAAAATAAAAGAAGAAAAACGCCCTAGGGGAAGAGGGAAATCGGTTATAATGTATTATCAAAAATGTCCAGTTTTCAATTTAAAAAGTTAAGACATTCAAAGAAACGAGAGTGTCATACACAAGGAGAAAAGGGGCAACAGACACTGCCTTTGAGGCCACGCAGGTACTGATGGTAGCAGACAGACTTCAAGTTCACATCACTAAAGGAAACCATATTTAAAGAAATAAGAGATGGGGTGGGTGCGGTGGCTTAACACCTGTCTTCCCTCCACTTTGGGAGGCCGAGGCATGTGGATCACTTGAGTTCAGGAGTTTGACACCAGCCCAGCCAACATGGTGAAACCCATCTCTAAACATACAAACATTGGCTGGGGCAGGAAAATTGCAAGATGGTGTGATGGCAGTGTCTCATCAGATAATACCAAGAGTTATTTTTAAAAGGAACCAAATAGAGACAGATGTTAAAAAGCACAGTAACCAAAATAAAAAATTCACTAGAGTTGAGTCCCTCTCGTGAATTTTTGATTTCAGTTATTGTAGATTTGAGGGGGTAGAAGAGAGCGCAGATTTGCAGATTAATAGAAATTATGTGATCTGAAAAAAAAAGGTTGATGAACAGAGCCTCAGAAATGCAGCCTCAGCAGTCCCCCAGCATGCACACGGCAGGAGGACTGGAGGAGAAAAAATACTAAAAAAAAAAGTGGCCAAAAACTTGCCAACTTTGAGTTTATCTTCCGTGGAGTGTGGAGTTTTTAGATGTGTACGCTGATCAAAAACAGTGCACGCATCTAAGTCACTCCACACCCTCCACCACCCAAAAGCCAAAATGTGGAAAGAGAAAACTTCAAAGCAGCCAGGGAAGAATGACTCATCACGTACGAGAACCCCCATAAGATTGAGATTTTTTTAAACCTGATTAAGTCAGATATTTTTTCCGGCTTCTCATAAGAAAAAAAAATAGGCTGAAGGTGGGGACAAGACACTCAACATGCTGAAAGAAAAAAGCCAAGAACATTTTTTAAATTGAGGTGAAATTCACATAACTTTTTTTTTTTGAGGCAGGCTGGAGTCGGTTGTGGTGTGAACTCAGCTCGTTGCAACCTCCACCTCCCTGGTTCAAGCAATTCTTGTGCCTCAGCCTCCCAAGAATCTGGGATCACAGGCATGAGCCACTACACCTAGCTAATTTTTGTATTTTTAGTAGAGATGGGGGTTTTGCCATGTTGGCCCAGGCTGGTCTCGAACTCCTGGCCTCAAGTGATCTGCCCACCTTGGCCTCCCAAAGTGCTGGGATTACAGGCGTGAGCCACTGTGCCCAGCTGCATAATCATTTTTTCAGGTGTACAGTGGCATTTAGTATAGTCACAGTGTTGTGAGACCACTCCATCTAATTCAGGCATTTTCATCACCCCAACAGAAGGCCTGCGCCCACTGAGCAGTCAGCCCTGCTCCCCTCCCACCAGCACCTGGCAGCCAGCACTTTCTAGACAGTTCATGAACGTGGACTCTTTCCACTATGGATTGTGGGTTATGTTTTGCCTGTCCCTGCTGGTGGGAGGGTGTCTGTGAGGTTCCTGAGAGACGGCTGGCAAAGAATGTCCATGTTTCCTTTTAGAAGGTGCCATTCCTGTGGCACCCACAGCAGCCCTCACTGGCCTCTGGCGCCTGCCTGCCCTCGGTCCCTCATCAGATCACCTCCCACCATAACTGAGCAGTGGAGAGGAATGTCACTCTTGGGTGATGTTTGATGTCAGTTACTGTGCTTTTTAACATCAGTATCTCTATTTGGTTCCTTTTTAAAGTAATACCTATTGGTATTATTTGATGAAACACTGTCATCATACTATCTTTTTTTTTTTTTTTGAGACAGAGTCTCACTCTGTTGCCAGGCTGGAGTACAGTGGCGCAATCTCGGCCCACAGCAATCTCCACGTCCCGGGAACAAGCAGTTCTCCTGCCTCAGCCTCCCAAGTAGCTGGGAGTACAGGCACCTGCCACCATGCCCAGCTCATTTTTTTAATATTTTTGGTAGAGGTGGGGTTTCACCATTTTGGCCAGGATGGTCTTGATCTCTTGACCTTGTGATCCACCTGCTTCGGCCTCCCAAAGCGTTAGGATTACAAACATGAGCCACCGCACCCGGCCCATCTTTTATTTCTTTCAATATGGTTTCCTAGCCAGACATGGTGGCTCATGCCTGTAATCCCAGCACTTTGGGAGGTCAAGGCGGGCGAATCACTTGAGCTCAGGAGTTCAAGACCAGCCTGGCCAACATGTTAAAACCCCATCGCTACTAAAAATACAAAAATTAGCCAGGCATAGTGGCACATGCCTGTAATAACAGCTACTCAGGAGGCTGAGGCAGGAGAATCGCTTGAACCTGGGAGGCAGAGAGGTTGCAGTGAGCCAAGATCAGCCTCAGCGACACAGTGAGACTCTGTCTCAAAAAAATAAATACAGTTCCCTTTAGTTATATGAACATAACTGGTGGTTATGTAACCATAATGCTGGTGCCCTCAGATGGGGACTTGGGTTTGGAGAAAACCCGTCTCTTTCCAGACCCTGCATAGGTTCTGGGCATCCTGGGGATGTACGGGCCTTTGCCAGGTGACCCTTTTCTTCCTTGGGCTCTGTGCATTTGCAGATGTCCCTGTATCCAGACTTCACAGTGAATTCTGATAGGTCCCTGTTCATAGTGAAACCGAAGCTTAGAGAAGTCAGGCCCCTTGCCCGGGTCTCCTAGCTCATCCATGCCCAAGCAGGGATCCCACCGCAGGTCTACAGGAGTGCAGAGCCTCCAGCCCCCACCCCCACCCCCACTGGCTCCCAAAGGGCTGCACTCTGCCCCTTGCAGTGTGGTCCTGGAGCAGCAGGACATCACTCACAGCTGGCTAGAAATGCAGGAGGCTGCTCAGGCCCCTGAGTCACCTCCGACGTTTGACCAGCTTCCCCGAGGCCCTGACACGCACATGGTGGAGAAGCACGGGTCCAGAGCCCTGCTGCGTTTAACTCTGCCTGCAACAGGACAGCCCGAGGCCCTGACACGCACACGGTGGAGAAGCGCTCGTGCAAAGCTGCTGCGGTTAACTCTGCCTGCAACAGGACAGCCCTTGGTAGACATTTGCCAAGTTGAATCTAGTTGAAGAACCACAAATCCAAAGGGTTTGGTTTGGTTTGGTTTTTGTTGGGCATCCATAAGGTCCACACTGGAGAAGCTCCCCAGACCCCTCAACCTCAGGAGAAGACCCCCAGACCCCTCAACCTCAGGAGAAGACCCCCAGAACCCTCGACCTCAGGAGAAGACCTCCAGACTCCTGACCTCAGGAGAAGACCTCCAGAACCCCAACCTCAGGAGAAGACCTCCAGATCCCCGACCTCAGAAGACCTCCAGAACCCTGACCTCAGGAGAATACCTCCAGACCCCCGACCTCAGAAGAACTCCAGACCCCTGACCTCAGGAGAAGACCTCCAGACCCCCAACTTCAGAAGAAGACCTCCAGAACCCTGACCTCAGGAGAAGACCTCCAGACCCCTGGCCTCAGAAAACCTCCAGACCCCTGACCTCAGGAGAAGACCTCCAGACCCCCGACCTCAGGAGAAGACCTCCAGAACCCCGACCTCAGGAGAAGAAGACCTCCAGACCCCTTGACCTCAGGAGAAGAACCCCAGACCACCAACCTCAGGGGAAGACTGCCAGACCCCTGACCTCAGGAGAAGACCCCCAGACCTCTGACCTCAGGAGAAGACCTCCAGACCCCTGACCTCAGGAGAAGACCCCCAGACCCCCGACCTCAGGAGGTGGCCCCAGACCCCTAACCTCAGCTTTTCTTGCAGCCTGTGTTTCTGAATACACAGAAGAGAAGAAAGAGTGCAGCAGACACTCACCGCCCAGTATCCAGAATGGGCCCAGGTTAATGTTTTGCTGTGTGTTTTCTTGACCTATTCTTTTTGACTGAACCGGCTCAAATTATGGGCCTGTCATGGTGGCTCACGCCCGTAATCCCAACACTTTGGGAGGCCAAGGCAGGTGGATCCCTTGAGTCCAGGAGTTCAAGACCAACTTGAGGAACATGGCAAGACCCCATCTCTAAAAAAAAATACAACAATTAGCCAGGCATGGTGGCACGGGCCTATAGCCCCAGCTACTCAGGAGGCTGAGGTTGGAAGATCGCTTGAACCCAGGAGGTTAAGGGGGCAGTAAGCCATGATTGCACCATTGCACTCCAGCCTGGGCGACAGAGCAAGACCCTGTCTCAAAAGAAAAAATTAAATTATGAACAACCTGGCATTGTGTCCCCAAACACTCCAGCCTGCATTACCAGATGACGTTTATCTCTGCAATCATATCACCATGGTTACAGGAAACCAATTTAGGTCAAGGACATCTTCATACAAGTTCATGTTCAAATTTCCCTGGAGTTGTTCTCAAACTGTTTTTTCTCACCAGGAAATAACCAAGGATGTGCAGTGATTCTTGTCTCAAGTTCCTCTTCCAGAGCATCTGCCCCTCATTTCCTTTGATGATATTCTATTCTTGAAGAGTGTGTCCAACCTTGACCCCACAGCCCAGTGGGTTGCGTCTGTCTGCCCTGGGGATGTTCTAGCAGGGTTGTGGCCTATCCACTCTGTCACGGGGACCCCTGTGTGGGAAGTCCTGGACGTCCAACACCCCTGACAGTGCTGAGCCAGGTGATCGATGGCCTGGTTGCCGTGACAACCCCAACCTCAGCTTTCCAGCTTTCTCTAGGAAGGGATAACGCCCCTGGCCCAGAATCAGGACCCAAAGCCAGAGCTCACAGTCTGGTTCCCCTGATTTGGGCCTCGTGAAGCTCAGGGCAGCACATGGGTGGGCGTCTTCCCGAGTGTCCAGGCAGGTAGCCCAAGGAGGCCTGTTCTCACCCAGCCAGGGCACTGAGCTGGCACTGCGGGGACACAGCAGACTCCAACAAGACATTACCTTCTCCCCCGAGCTCCTGCCTCCTCCCCAGCACAGATTGTCATGTAACTTCATTTGCTAAGCTCTGGTTCTACCTAGCACCCCAGAGATCAATAAATCCCAGGGTTAGCACGGCAGGCAGCAGACACAGGGCTGGTTTGTTCATCACCTGAGAATAAACTTTGTTATTTTATCAACTCCCCAGCTACATATCACTTTTGTAAATGAAACATAAGCCAAGCCAAAGCTTTGTTTAAAAACACAATGCTGAGTGCAGAAAAGTGGCTGGATTTAGGTTTCTTAGCCTACAAAGCCCACAGGAACCAGGACGTTGCTGCTGCCTCTGAACATTCCATTCCTGCTTTGAAGTTCCCAGGGACTCCGGAAAGGATGGGCTGCCTGCAAGGTAGGAGAACGCCCACCCACCCCCAGTGCCCTGCCCAGTACACACATGCACATTCACGTGGAACAGCTGTAGCCTACCAGGCTCAGCGGCTCAAGTCTGCAATCCCAGCATTCTGGGAAGCTGAGGATGGTGGATCACTTGAGTTCAGGAGTTCCAGACCAGCCTAGGCAACATTTCAAAGCCCTAGCTCTACCAAAAATAGCAAAAAATTAGCTGGGTGTGGTGGTGTGCACCTGTAGTCCCAGCTTCTCGAGAAGCTAAGGTAGAGGATCGCTTGAGCCCAACATGCAGAGGTTACAGTGAGCCAAGATCATACCACTACACTCGAGCCTGGGTGACAAGCAAGACCCCATCTCAAAAAATAAAATATAAAAACCTGACCAGGCACTGTAGCTCACACTTGTAATCCCAGCACTTCGGGAGACCGAGGCAGGCAGATCATGAGGTCAGGAGTTTGAGACCAGCCTGGCCAATATGGTGAAACCCTGTCTACTAAAAATACAAAACTTAGCCAGGCGTAGTGGCGTGCACCCGTAGTCTCAGATACATGGGAGGTTGAGGCAGAAGAATCGCTTGAACCCAGCTGACGGAGGTTGCAGTGAGCCAAGATCGCACCACTGCACTCCAGCCTGGGCAACAGAGCAAGACATCATCTCAATAAAATAAAATAAAAAACACACACATACAGCTGCAGCCAAGTGAGGGCCCCATTCTCGGGTGCGCCCACACACTCACTGAGGGTGGGTGCAGATCAAGGAGCCCTGGGCACTCTCTCCTTTAATAAACATGCCCGGCACCCCTGCCTTGTGCCCAGGCAGTGCCAGG
Organism: Cheracebus regulus; assembly: GCA_963574635.1. Taxonomy (NCBI): domain Eukaryota; kingdom Metazoa; phylum Chordata; class Mammalia; order Primates; family Pitheciidae; genus Cheracebus; species Cheracebus regulus. The sequence continues at coordinate 89,021 of CAUYQU010019936.1, forward strand.
GGCTGGGATACAGGCCACAAGGACAACAGAGACTGCTCAGAGTCCAGCAGCCAGAGAGCAGATGAGATAGAAGAAGTAAACCAGCAACACCATGCAAGCCACAGCTGTGATTTTTGATTTCCTAGTAGACACTTGTTTGGGGTTTTTTATTTGGTTTTTTGTTTTTTATGTCTCACTCTGTCGCCCAGGCTGGAGTGCAGTGGCGATATCTCGGCTTATTGCAGCCTCCACCTCCCAGGTTCAAGCTATTCTCCTGCCTCAGCCTCCTGAGTAGCTGGGACTACAGGCGCATGCCTCCTCACCCGGCTAATTTTTTTTTCACCCAGGGTTTCACATGTTGGCCAGGCTGGTCTCAACCTCCTGACCTCGTGATCGGCCTGCCTCAGCCTCCCAAAGTGCTGGAATGACAGGAGTGAGCCACCGCGCCTGGCCATAGACACATTTTTTAAAAGAAAAACTGGTAGAATATTTTTCAATAATGTATTTCCAAAATATCAGTTCAACATGTAATCAATATAAAAAAGTGTTGTAGTAAGTTTCTGAAACCCAGCGTGTACGTATGCTGATGGCGTGCGTCACCTGGCACTCTGGAGTCACAAGTGGTTTCAACTACAATACTGGCCATGGCGATTCTACAGCTAAAGCTGAGGGGAAGTTGTCCAGAGGACAAGTTGGGGTGGGGCCTCAACAGAGGGAAGCACACCCAAGCAGAGGCACAGAGGAGGGGACAGCCAGGGCCGCCGGAGTGCAGGTGGGCCGGCCGGGGGGGCCATGGGGGCCGGAGGGTGGGCAGTGGAGAGAGTCTGGGCTTTGTCCTGTGGGCACTTCAGGAGCCACTGGAGAGCACCCAGCAGGGAGCAGGGGAAGGAAGGGCCAGAGACCAGAACGGACCAGAGGCGGGAGGGCAGCCAGGCCTGGGGCACTCACCTGGGCACATCAGGGAAGCGCGGAGGACGGGCTTCTGGCCAACGTGGGGAGGGCCGGGGAGAAGGAGAAGACAGCGTGGCTCCCGGAGTGTGTCGGCCTCTCTCCATCTCATTTCCTCATCCACGTCATCTCCACGGCCAGCTTTTCTTTCTTTCTTTCTTCCTCCCTCTCTCTCTCTCTTTCTTGACAAAGTCACTCCGTTGCCCAGGCCCAAGTGCAGTGGTGCAATCTCAGCTCACTGCAACCTCAGCCTCAACCCCTGTAGTAGCTGGGATTACAGGCGCCCACCACCATACCTGGCTAATTTTTGTATTTTTTTTATATACTTTAAGTTTTGGGGTACATGTGCAGATCATGCAGGATCATTACACAGGTACACACATGCCATGGCAGTTTGCTGCATCCGCCCCCTGTCATCTACATTAGGTATTTCTTCTAATGCTATCCCCCCTCCATCCCCCCACCCCCTGCTATCCCTCCCCTAGCCCCCAGCCCCCCACCCCACAACAGGCTCTGGTGTGTGATACTCCCCTCCCTAGGTCCATGTGTTCTCATTGTTCAACACCCACTTATAAGTGAGAACATGCGGTGTTTGGTTTTCTGTTCTTGTGTCAGTTTGCTGAGAATGATGGTTTCCAGCTTCATTCATGTCCCTGCAAAGGACACGAACTCATCCTTTTTTGTGGCTGCATAGTATTCCATGGTGTATATGTGCCACATTTTCTTTATCCAGTCTATCATTGATGGACATTTGGGTTGGTTCCAAGTATTTGCTATTGTAAACATACGTGTGCATGTGTCTTTATAACAGAATGATTTATAACCCTTTGGGCATATACCCAGTAATGGGATTGCTGAGTCAAATGGCATATATATCCCTAGATCCTGGAGGAATTGCCACACTGTCTTCTACAATGGTTGAATTAATTTACACTCCCACAAATAGTGTAAAAGTGTTCCCGTTTCTCCACATCCTCTCCAGCATCTGTTGTCTCCTGATTTTTTAATGATCACCATTCTAACTAGTGTGAGATGGTATTTCAATGTGGTTTTGATTTGCATTTCTCGAATGACCAGTAATGATGAGCTTTTTTTCATATGCTTGCTGGCTGTATAAATGTCTTCTTTTGAAAAGTGTCTGTTCATATCCTTGGCTACTTTTTGATGGGGTTGTTTTTTTCTTGGAAATTTGTTTAAGTTCTTTGTAGATTCTGGATATTAGCCCTTTGTCAGATGGGTAGATTGTAAAAATTTTTCCCCATTCTGTTGGCTGCTGGTTCACTCTAATGATAGTTTCTTTTGCTGTGCAGAAGCTCTTAAGTTTAATTAGATCCCATTTGTCTATTTTGGTTTGTGTTGCCATTGCTTTTGGTGTTTTAGTCATGGAGTCCTTCCCTAATTTTTGTATTTTTAGTAGAAATGGGGTTTCACCATGTTGGCCAGGCTGGTCTTGAACTCCTGACCTCAGGTGATCCACCCACCTCGGCCTCCCAAAGTTCTGGGATTACACATGTGAGCCACCGTGCCCGGCCACCTTTTCTTTACTTCTGAGAAGAGCTTGGGAAGCCAGGCAGCAGGTGGGCCTCTGTCCTCACCTCCACTAACCTGACCCTTGCAGGCATCCCAGGCTTCCAGCACCAGCCCCCTGGGGTTTGGCACACTGCAGCCTCTGACTCTCTCTTCACTGCTCCGTTGGGGGCATGTGCCAGAAGAGACGCTTCGTCCATGGCCCGGACGGACGCTACTGCCCAGCTGGCAGCTAGCTCGGGAAGACAGGCTGCCTGCAGGAAAGGGCAGCCCAGGGTATCTGGCAGGGCCTGAATGAAGCAGGGAGGCCAGGCCTACCTGGGGGCTGGAGGTGACGTTGACTGGGGGGTTGGAGGGGTCCGCAGACAGCAGCTGAAGCCCTTTCTCTGCAGGTTTTGCTGGTGTGATCCCCTTTTAGGAAGTAGACCCCGGTGGAAGGGATGGTGAGCCGCCTGCATCTGTTATGATACAGCCTGTGTCTTCCCGGAGGGCCCCACAAGTGCCTTTTGTTCCGAGGACTCAGTGCCTTTCTGAACCCAGTCTAAAAATTGCCGAAGCTCTTTCTGGTATTAGTCACTGCCTGGTGACTAAGACTTCAGTCCGTCAATCTTTAAATCCTATGATTATTTCTCCGCCCAGGTTTTTCAGAATAAAAATTGAAAATGTACTGAACTGACAGCTACCTGATTTGATTCCTATTGGATTCGTACCTTCCCCAAGTGGCCCCGATCGCCACCGCAGCACCACATCCTGGCAAATTGTTCACGCCGACCTTGAGAACTAGGGAGAGGCGCAGGACTGGCACTCAGCCCCGCCCCCAGTCACGGGCTTTCTGCGGGTGAAAGGAGACGGTGCTTTTGTCCCTGCAAACAACTGCAGGCAGGGCTATTTATTTTTAACATAGTTGAGCAGACAACTTTATCTGAAATGACTATGTGCTGAAATCTGATGAAAAGGCTGTAAGATGGGCATGGCCAGGGGTGGCAGCCAGGTGCGTTCTGCGTGACGGCTTTTTCTGAACCTGCTGGACAAAGTCCCTGCTCTTTCCTTGCTCAGCCCCAGCCCCAGCTCCACCTCCCCGGGGCTTATCTTCAGTTCCCCAAAGCGCCATGCCGTTGACCCACTCATTGGCCTCGTTGTGGGGACCCTTCGGCCAGAAGGCCCTTCCCCCTTCCTGCCCAGCTCTGGCCCTGGAAGGGCCCCCAGGCCTGCCATGTGGAGGCTGTTAGAGGCCTCCAAATGCACGTGTTGAAACGTAATCCCTAGAGGGACGGTATTGGGTGGTGGGTCTGCCAGAGTGGCTCGGTTCGTGCTGGCTGCTGTAGCAGATACAGTCATGGGCTGCCTCGTGAGAACACCTGTGCTGAGAACTGCGTCCCTGGGCGATGTCACCGTCATGCAGACATCATAGGGCACACTCACCAGACCTGGCTAGCGCAGCCTGCGACACACGGGGCTCCGTGCTGTAACCTGCTGCTCCGGGGCTACAAACCTGCAGAGCACGGCACCGCACCCAATACAGCCGGCCGGGACGCAGCGCCGGGCACACGTGCGTGTAAACACAGAGCGGCGGGTCGCCGGGACGCAGTGCCGGGCACACGTGCATGTAAACACGGAGCGGCGGGCCGCCGGGACGCAGCGCCGGGCACACGTGCGTCTAAACACGGAGCGGCGGGCCGCCGGGACGCAGCGCTGGGCACACGTGCGTGTAAACACGGAGCGGCGGGCCACGGGGACGCAGCGCCGGGCACACGTGCGTGTAAACACGGAGCGGCGGGCCGCCGGGACGCAGCGCTGGGCACACGTGCATGTAAACACGGAAAAGGTGTAAAAAATACAGCGCCGGCCAGGCATAGTGGCTCACACTGTAATCCCAGAATTTTGGGAGGCCAAGGCAGTTGGATCGCCCGAGTTCAAGACCAGCCTGGACAATGTGGTGAAACCTCCAACTCTACTAAAAATCTAAAGATTAGCCTGGCGTGATGGTATGCGCCTGTAATCCCAGCTACTCGGGAGGCTGAGGCAGGAGAATTGCTTGAACCCGGGAGGAGGCTGCCGTGAACCGAGATCGCCCCACTGCCCTCCAGCCTGGGCAACAGAGCAAGACTCAAAAAAAAATAGCACTGTCTGTGGGACGTGCCTTATGCAGTCTGTTGTTGCCTGAAATGATGTTATGTGGCCCTTGACTGGCCCATACACTGCTTACAAACAACAGAAATCGATTTCTCAGAGTTCTGGAGGGTGGAAGTCCAAGTTGGAACACTGGCAGATCCAGTGTCTGGGAGGGGCCAGGCAGCTCTTTGGGGCCTCTTTGGCAAGGGCACAAATCCCATTCCTGAGGGCTCCCCACAATGACTTCATCACTTCCCAAGACCCCACGTCCATCAGAAATCATGTGATTATGGCGGGGCATGGTGGCTTACGCCTGTAATCCCAGCACTTTGGGAGGCAGAGGAGGGCGGATCACAAGGTCAAGAAATTGAGACCATCCTGGCCAACATGGCAAAACCCCATCTCTACTAAAAATACAAAAATTAGCTGGGCCTGGTGGCGGGTGCCTGTAATCCCTGCTACTTGGGAGGCTGAGGCAAGAGAATCATTTGACCCTGGGAGGCAGAGGTAGCAGTGAGCCAAGATCACGCCACTGCACTCCATCCTGGTGACAGAGTGAGTTTCCGTCTAAAAAAAAAAAGGCAAATCGCTTGAACCTGTGTATTGGAAGCTACATGTAAAAAAAAATTCATGCAAGCAAGAAGAGAGTGGGGTAACATATTTAATGTGTTGGAAAAGCCCATCAACCTAGAATTCTGTATCCAGCAAAATTATCCTTCAAAAATGAGAGAGAAGGCTGGGCACGGTGGCTCATGCCTGTAATCCCAACAACCACCACAAGGCGAGTGGATCACCTGAAGTCAGGAGTTCAATACCAGCCTGGACAACATGGGGAAACCCTGTCTCTACTAAATACAAAAAATTAGCTGGGCATGGCAGCAGGCACCTGTAGACCCAGCTACTCAGGAGGCTGAGGCAGGAGAATTGCTTGAACCCAGCAGGTGGAGGTTGCAGTGAGCTGAGATCACACCACTGCACTCCAGCCTGGGTGACAGAGTGAGACTCTGTCTCAAAAAAAAAAGAGAGAGAGAGAGATCAAATTTTCTTCAACAAACAAAAACTCAGAGAATTTGTTGTCAGTAGACCTACCCTGCAAGAAATGTTAGAAGGAGCTCTCCTTGGGCTGTGACCCTTAGAAACATTTCTTTCCAAAAAAAAAAAAGAGAGAGAAACATTTCTTTCCTTAATCTTTTGCCTCTTTCCTGAGACAGAAAGGTTAGAGGTGGCTTGAGTTATCTGAGAGACAAAGCAGCAGATGGAAGGAGCTGTGTGTGCTCACTTGCCCGTGAAACCAAAACCTCACAGAGCCCCTGGCTCTGACCATGTGGCTCTCCAGATAAATGCTTTCAAGACAAAACAGGATGGAGCACACCGCACCATGTCTCTTGCCTGAGGCACCACATTCTTTTTTTTTTTCTTTTGAGACAGTCTGGCTCAGTTACCTGGCTGGAGTGCAATAGCATGATCTCGGCTCACTGCAGCCTCCACCTCCAGGGTTCAAGCAATTCGCCTGCCTCAGCCTCCCCAGTAGCTGGGACTACAGGTGCATGCCACCATGCCCGGCTAATTTTTGCATTTTTAGTAGACACGGGGTTTCACCATGTTGGCCAGGATGGTCTTGATCTCCTGACCTCGTGATCCACAAGCCTCGGCCTCCTAAAGTGCTGGGATCACAGGCGTGAGCCACCTTGCCCAGCCAACCGCATTCTTTAACAGATAAATGACACAGCTGGCCACTGTGGCTCACGCCTGTCATCTCAGCACTTTGGGAGGCCGAGGCAGGCAGATCACCTGAGCCCAGGAGTTCGAGCCTGGCCAACATGGTGAGACCCCCGTCTCTGCTAAATATACAAAAATTAGCTGGGCGTGGTGACGCACACCTGGAATCTCAGTTACTGGGGAGGCTGAGATACAAGAATTGCATGAACTCCAGAAGCAGAAGTTGCAGTGAGCCAAGGTTGTACCACTGCACTCCAGCTTGGGTGACAGAGTGAGACTCCGTTTCAAAAAAAAGACTGCTCTGGGTGCATTTCAAAGTACAGCCATCCCTTGGTATCCACCAGTAACTGGTTCCAGGACCTGGATGCCCAAATCCTCAGATGCCCGAGTCCCTATATACAATGGCATAGTATTCCCTATGAGCTACGCACTTCCTCCTGTCTACTTTAAATCAGCTCTAGATTACTCACACTACCTAACACAGTGTAAATGCTATGGAAATATTTGGTATATTGAAGTTTTATTTCAATTATTTTTTATTTTATCCCCTGGGTTTTGTCTTTTTTAGGGCTTCACTGTATTTTATGATTCCCCCACCCCCACACCATCTATTGGAGCATGAATGTTCAGGGAGTGGCCACAGGTGAGGTGGGGAAAGAGACACTGGGGGTCAGAGAAACCTAGGGCAGAGTCATCAGGCCTGTGTAGTAGACTGTTGGGTTTTGCTTTCAACCTAAAAACAAAGTTGTGGGAGATGAGCAGACTTCCAAAGCATCTTATTCGGGGCAGGGCCAATGGGCTGAGTACATGGGCAAGTGGAGTGGACTCAGACAATGTGTTTCAAATGTAAGAGTTAAAGAAATGTGAAGAGTGGCTTAACAGTTAAAGACAGGTTTATTTTGGAGAATAAACCTGAGAGGGGCTTCTGGCTGATTTTGGTCAGGAGCATTCTGGTTTTACAGACTAAGGGTGTTTAAGGGTTCAGGGAGGGAGAGCTTATCACAGGCTCCGAATGCTTCTGTGTGAAGGAGAGTTTTGCTGCAGGGCTGGCATGTTTCTTGTCGGGGGAGGGTTATCTCAGGGTTGGAACGTTTCTGGTCGGAGGTGTCACTTGTGGTTTATGGTCATGCTGACATTAGCCATTAGGCTGATGTTTTGGGGCTGGATTTAGGTGGTTTTTAATCAAGGGGAATTTAAAATGGCTGTGTTTGTCCAAGACGGCGAGGCCCCTGCTCTGTCATCAAAGCCTGGTGAGCAGCTGGGGGTGGAAGAGGACAAGAGGGTCTTGGGCAGCAGGTTTTTGAGGGAAGGTTCAGACCCTGGTTTGGGATTGCTGAGATGAGCTGGCATTGGAAACAGGGCATGGGAATGCACCCATGTCTTGAAAATGTCCCTGGCGTCACTGGGACCCTGAGGGAGCCTAAGCAGAAATCATCTATCCCCACATGAGCAGCTGCCTCCCACGCCCCTGCTGGGCAGTTTCCCATGCCAGCATACTGCCAGGTGGAGCGCAATGTGTCCGGGTGACACCGCAGGCCAGCCCATCAGCACACAGATGCAGAACAGCAGCCTGCCCAGCGTGCAGCCCACATCAGCCAGTCCGGGGCCACCTCTCAGAGCACATCCGGCTTCCCCAGGAAGTGCCAGACAGACAGGGGACAGATGGCTCCTGCAGCAGCTGGCACAGTCAATGAGACCTCCTGCGGTGGCCCCCACAGGAGAGGATGTGGGGGTGGGAGCCGCATCTGCCCCTGGGCATCTTCCAAGTCCTGAGGTCCTCCTATGTGGCCACAGCGGTTTCCCAGGGCTGAGCAGTCATCAGTCTTGGTAGCTCGGAAGTGAGGTAGGAGAATAGCAAATTGGGGTGACCAGGGCCTGAGGTATGGGCGGGGAGCAGCACGTGCAGCACATGAGCCACAGCCTCGCTCCGACGACGACAAGCCACTTCAGCCTCAGATGGACTGCTGGCCAGTGCTTCACGCGGTGTCGCGGTGGGGCCCATTGCAGGCCTCTGGGGACACCGAAGGCTGTTTCTGGGTTCTTTTTAGCTTAATTAAAAACCCTACAGAAGAGGCTCCTGAGGCTGGGCACAGTGGCTCACGTCTGTAATCCCAACACTTTGGGAGGCCAAGGCGGGCGGATCACCTGAGCTCGGGAGTTTGAGCCTGACCAACATAGAGAAATCCTGTCTCTACTAAAAATAAAAAATAAAAAAATTACCCGGGCATGGTGGCGCATGCCTGTAATCCCAGCTGCTTGGGGAAGAGAAAAGTAACTGCAGTCGGCCGTTGGTACCCACAGGTTCTGCATTCTCGGATTCAACCAGGACTAAAGCTATTCAGGGATGCCATCCTCCTGCTCTGGCTGTATAACACAAGCCTTCGCCCTCCACCAGGACTCCAGGCAAGGGCGGCCTGCAGGGCCACAACACCATGAGGCTATCAAATGACCTGCGGGACAATGACAATGGGGCTGGTGGCCCATGTGGGACTGACGGAAGCCAGCACCATTTCCACTGACGTCACTGTCTTTGCCATGCTTGTCCAACTTGCAGCCCAGGAGAGCTTCAAATGTGGCCCAACACACATTCATAACCTTAAAATATTTCTGAGATTTTTTTGTGATTTTTTTTTTTTAGTTCATTAGGATGATTAGTGTTAGCATGTTCTATGTGTGGCCAAGACAATTCTTCTTCCCATGTGGGCCAGGGAAGCCAAAAGACTGGACACCTGGGGTCTACACCATCCTCAGCAGGGATGAGGAAAAGCCAGTACTGGCCTCCTACCCAGAACCTGGCCCCAGCAGTGCTGAACTGATGTGTTTCTCCAGTGGAACCCTGACAACTTGAACTTCACCAAGTTCTCCATCCCCACGGATGTGGGCCCCAGACACGCTCATCAGTGAGTCTGTGGACATGGGGATGTCTCCAAATATCCTGTACGTGTGTACATTGGGCATGAAGCTGAGGTCCAGAACTACGAGCCCCTCCAGGTGGCAGCGCCTGCAGCCTCGACGTCTGTAACTTCCCCTTCGAGGTCCGAGCTGCTCGCTGACCTTCGGCAGCCGCTCCGCACCATCCAGGGTATCAGCGTCTCCCTGTGGCACTTGCCAGAAAAAGGTGAAGTTCAACAAAAGCATCTTCATGAACCGGGGAGCATGGGAGCTGCTGGGGTAGCTCCTCCCACGAGTTCGGCCTGCAAGGGGCACCTGCTACGCAGTAGGTAGGGCTGCGTGGTCATCACCGGTGACCCTCCTCTGTGTGGTTGGCCGGCTGCTGCCCCGCATTCCTCACGGTCACGGACATCATGGGCTTCCACCTGGCCCCCAACAGTGGCATGAAGGTCTCCTTCAGGATCACTCTCCTCTGGGGCTGCTCAGCCTTCCTGGTCCTTGTATCCGACACACAGCCAGCCACAGCCATCTGCGCTCCCCTCAGGGGTGTGTGCTTTCGGTGTGCTGTGATAGGTTTGGCCGAGACCATCTTCATCTTGCTGCTAGTGCAAGGCCTGCAGCAGCCGTGCCCGTCCTGCGTGTCACCTGGTTCTGGAGAGAATCGCCCAGCTACTTTGTCTCAGGGAGCAATGTTCCCACAGGCTCCCAGCCCCCTTCTGTCACCTGATAGAGTTGTCCAGGTTCTTGGCATGCTGAACAAAGAATCTAACGAAGTGCACAAAGTATCAAAAGAACCAAGCCGTGGAAGACAAAGCCACAGAAGCAGCAGGGGGAGCACAGATTTACTGAAGATGTTTCAGAGTGGGGCAGGTGGAGCAAGAGGCTGGAGCCTCTTTTTTTTTTTAGATGGCATCTCACTGTCACCCAGGCCGGAGTACAGTGACATCATGTTGGCTCACTGCAAACTCCATCTCCCAGGTTCAAGTGATTCTCCTGCCTCAGCCTCCCGAGTAGCTGGGATTGCAGGCGCCCGCCACCATGCCCGACTAATTTTTGTATTTTTAGTAGAGACAAGGTTTCACCATGTTGGCCGGGCTGGTCTCAAACTCCTGACCTCAGGTGATCTGCCCGCCTCGGCCTCCCAAAGTGCTCGGATGATAGGCGTGAGCCACTGTGCCCCGCCTTTTTTTCTTTTGAGACAGAGTCTTGCTGTGTCTTCCAGGCTGGAATGCAGTGGTGGGGTCTCGGCTCACTACGGCCTGGTCCTCCTGGGTTCAAGTGATTGTCCCACCTCAGCCTCCCAAGTAGCTGGGATTACAGGCGAGCGCCACCATGCCTGGCTATTTTTTGCATTTTTGTAGAGATAGGTTTTGACATGTTGTCCATCTGGTCTCAAACTCCTAGGCTCAAGCAATCTGCCCACCTTGGACTCTCAAAGTACTAGAATTACAGGCATGAGCCACTGCGCCCAGCCAATACTTTTTGGTATATACCCAGAAGTGGGACTGCTGGAGCATGTGGCAATTCTATGTTTAATTTTTTGAAGAATTTCCCAATTTTTTAACAGTTGATGTATCCATGCAGCTACCCAGCCCTCCATGCATCCCTGCCTCCATCATTCAACACCTAGCGAGTGACTGCCACCACCCAGATACCGTGTAGACGGAGTGCTGCAGGACAGCTCTGAGGACGTTACAGCCAGTGGGAAACCTGGCTTTCCTCACTGCCAGCGTCTACTATAATACCTGTTCCAGGCGTATCATCTCGTGTGATTCCCACAACTCTGCACGAGGGACTCTTATTACCCCTGATTTCCAGATGAGGCACCAGTGACCCGAGGGACACCGCTTGGGTATACAAAGTCCTTAATAAAGCCCAGAATTGTCTCTCTGGTGTGGCTCACCTTGGGCAGGGCACACCACAGATACCAAGTGAGGGCATGGGAGCTGGCGGACCTTGCGGGGCTCTGACACCACGTGGCCAGGTGGGCGCTGGGCTGAGCAGACAGGAGTGAAGGACTATCTGCTGGACTTCCAGAAGTGAAGAGGAGACCCTGTACCGCTAAACAGCCAACTTCTGCAACTAATCTCTTTTATTTGCATATTTAATCTTTATAAAACTGTAGGGAGAATTCACCCACTTTCATACAATGAACTCATAATCTGAATATTCATTATGTTACTTATTAATTCATAAAAGTGTCTCACATGGTTTTTATTTGCCAGTTTTCAAAGATTCTTTAAAAAATACAGATGCCTGGTGCTGATGGCAGTGCTAAAATGATCATCAGCTGTTTCCTGGGGCATAGTTTGGCAATGTACTTAGGATCTACAGAGTAAATGATCCTTTTAGCTGTCATTCTTCTTCAAGGAATTTAGAGTAAGAAAGCAGTCAGAACTGCACACAAAGATTTGCCTTCAAGTGTGTCCAATGACATAATAACAAAAAGCTGGAGACAAGCTGCCTGTCCAGTAACAGAGAATTAAAGAAATCCTTATAATTCCACATGACGGGAAACGCTGCAGCTGTGCAGACCACTGAGGAGCGCGGGAGAGCGTGACAGCATGCAGAGAGGATGCGGAGAGCAATCGGTGTATTCACAGTGTAGCAGGATTCCAATGTCGCAAAAGAAAATATTAGCAGCAATATGTTTCTTGAGTGCTTTTTATCATTTGGAAAATTTTATTTATTTATTTTTATTTTTTGAGACAGAGTCTGGCTCTTGTCACCCAGGCTGGAGTACGGTGACGCAATCTCAGCTCACTGCAACCTCCACCTCCTGGGTTCGAGCGATTCTCCTGCCTCAGCCTCCCCAGTTGCTGAGACTACAGGCACCCACCACCACGCCTGGCTAATTTTTATATTTTTAGTAGAGACAGGGTTTTACCATTTGGTCAGGCTGGTTTTGAACTCCCGACCTCAGGTGATCCATCTGCCTCACCCTCCCAAAGTGCTGGGATTACAGGCATGAGCCACTGCGCCGGCCGACATGGGAGAATTTTTTTTTTTTTTTTTTTTTTGAGACAGAGTCTCTGTTTCCCAGGCTGAAGTGCAATGGCACGGTCTTGGCTCACTGAAACTTCTACCTCCCAGGTTCAAGCGACTCTCCTGCCTCAGCTTCCCAAGAAGCTAGGATTACAGGTGCCCACCACCACACCCATACTCAGCTAATTTTTGTATTTTTAGTAGAGATGAGGTTTTGCCATGTTGGCCAGGTTGGTCTTAAACTCCTGATCTCAGGTGATCTGCCCCCCCCCAACCTCCCAAAATGCTGGGATTATAGGCTCAAGCCACTGCACCCAACCAATATGGAAGAATTTAAAACTGAATTATTCAGTCCATAAAATAGCAGCTTGGAGTTCACCAGCCATGAGGGAACACGGAACTTTCCACCAGCTTCTACAGCACCAGGGCCAGGGGGAGATACATATTGAAGAAGAAACCTTCACTTGTGCCTGGTCCTGTTCTCAGTGTCTGGATGGCTAATCTGTAGGATGCCTTAATGCACTCTCAGATAGATATCACCTCTCTACAGAGGAGATGGGGAAACTGAGGCCAAGAGTTGACCTACCTGTGGCTCCAAGTTGACACGGCAGTCAGAGCTGGATCTCTACCTGGGCAGTGTGGCTTCAGAGTCCAGCATTCACCCTGCTGTATAAACTAGATTGTATTTTTTTTTCTGTAAAAACAGGTGATATGGTTTGGCTCTGAGTCCCCACCCAAATCTCATAGTGAATTATCATCCCCACATGACAGGGGAGGGATCTGTGGGAGGTGATGGGATCATGGGGGCCGTTCCCCCATGCTGTTCTCACGAAAGCAAGTGAGTTTGCACGAGATCTGATGGTTTAAAAGTGTGGTACTCCCTGCACTCTCTCTCCTGCCACCATGTAAGACGTGCCTTGCTTCCCCTTCACCTTCTGCCATAATTGTAAGTGTCCTGAGTCCTCCCCAGCCCTGCAGAACTGAGTCAATTAAACCTCTTTTCTTTATAAATGACCCATCCTTAGGTAGTTCTTCACAACAGTGTGAAAATGGACTAATACAACAGGGTCTCCTTTGGTTTCCCAGGCTGGTGCCAAACTCATAGCCTCTAGTGATCCTCCCACCTGGTGCCCAGACTTTTAAATTTTTCATTCATTCATTCATTCATTTTAATTTATTTTTGAGATGGATGGAGTGCAATGGCGTGATCTTAGCTCACTGCAACCACCACCTCTTGGGTTCGAGAAACTCTCTCAGCCTCTCAAGTAGCTGGGACTACAGGTGCCCACAACAATGCCCAGCTACATTTTTTTGATCTTTAGTGGAGATGGGGTTTCACCACGGCTGATCTCCAACTCCCAACCTCAGGCGATCCACCCGCCTCAGCCTCCCAAAGTACTGGGATTACAGGCACGAGCCACCATGCCAGGCCTTGGTTGTTTTTTTTTGTTTGTTTTTTTTTGAGATAGAGTCTGTCACCCAGGCTGGAGTGCAGTGGTGTGATTTTGGCCCACTGCAACCTTGGCCTCCCAGGTTCAAGTGATTCTCACACATGCAGGCCAGCCCAAAACCAATGTATTTCTTAAATGTATTTGAAGTTTCATGTTTCCCTAAAACTAAGCTGCACCCTGACCACCTTAGGCACATGTTCTCAGTACCTCCAGAGGGTTGTGTTGCTACAGAGAGGAGACAGGGAAATACTGGGTAGAAGAGGACAGTCCCCTGGCAAAGGCTCCGCCCTCAAGCCCAAACACCCATGGCCCTAAATGGGAACATTCACTCCTGTTTTCGCACCCAAAAGTTGCCTTTTGGTCTTCCATGCCCCTCCCCCATCTTGTACCCATATAAACCCCAAATCCCTGACTCCATAAGGAGACAAACAGAAGAGCAGAAGGATGGCAGAATGGTGTGGCAGAGAGAAGAGGAGGAGTGTCTGAACACCAAGAAGTGTTCAGCTGGGGGATGGTCGGAGAGGAGACCAGCCACTGAATGGCCAAACTCCAAGGGAAGATCACCTTCCCACTCCACCCCCTCTCCAGCTCCATCCAGCCCACTGAGAGCCACCTCCGCTACTCAATAAAACCCCTGCATTCATCCTTGAAGTGCATGTGCAACCTGATTCTTCCTGGACACTGGACGAGGACCTGGGTACCAAGAGGGCACTGGCTAAGACTTCAGCCATCTGCAGATGGCAAGCCTAAAGAGTGCACTGCAACACACACCCACCTGGGCTTCAGGAGTCACGGACACCCACTCCTGCATGCTGCTGTGGGGCTGAAGCCCAGCGGCGCTCCAGCCTGCTGCTGCACCTGCCCATCTTAGTGACCCCCCTCCCGTAAGGGGTTTGAATGTGCAGCTCAGCAGACGAGCCACAAGCCTTGTGGTTCTCACACTGGTCATTTTAGAGTCACCCAGAGAACTGGATACACATGCCTAGGCCCAGCCCTGTCGTACCTCACTGAGCCACACCCCATTGCACATCCTGCAAGGGAGGGTCAGGGAACCCTCCCAATTCAGTGTTATGGGCCACGGTCACTCATATTAGGCTTAGAATAATTTTTTCCAATATTTTAGAGTTTGGCTCTTTTTGTTGACATTTTCCAAGGTTCACCGTCCTTTTAGGGCACACTGTGTTGCCACCATAACTCAGCTGGTCACGCTTTGAATGCTCTGGCGAAGACCAACTTGGAGTCAGTTCTCTCGGGTCCCCTCTTTCCTCAGTGAATGATTTTCTGGACACCATCTCCGGGACCACATCCACTTACCTCCCCAGGCGGAGCCCAGCTCTGGGTCTCTCCAGCCACCTGTTCCCTAGGGGAGCCTCCCTGGCCACCACCCAGTGAAGGTCACCCCTCCAGGGCCCTCTCCCTGGAAAGGCTGACCTGGGGTGCAGGATGGGGTGGCAGCCTGCTCATCTCCTGGCTAGCCGGAGCGTCTTTTCAGTAGACTCATAATGTCTAGAAGGTCTTTACTATCTGAGTCATCAAGGCAAAAGGTTTGCTCTTGGGCTGATAATTAGTGGCAACTGACATGTGCTCATAAAAACACCAAATTCGCTCCTCTGTGCTCACTGTGGCTTTCACCCTTGGGTGGTCTCAGAAGCACCTGGAGAGCTAAAAAGGAGCTCGGGGTGTGGCTCCGTGAGGTGGGACAGGGCTGGGCCCAGGCATGTGTATCCAGTTCCCTGGGCGACTCTAAAATGACCACAAGGATTGGCTGTCTGCATGGCAGCTGGGAACAGGCAACCAGATCCTTTCATTTTTGACCCAGAGTCTCTCTCTGTTTCCCACACTGGAGTGCAGTGGTGCGATCTCGGCTCACTGCAACCTCCGCCTCCTGGGTTCAAGCGACTCTCCTGCCTCAGCCTCCGGCATAGCTGGAACTACAGGCGTGTGCCACCACAAGTTAATTTTTTGTCTTTTTAGTAGAGATGGGGTTTCACCATGTTAGCCACGATGGTCTCGATCTCCTGACCTCATGATCTGCCCGCCTCAGCCTCCCAAAGTGCTAGGATTACAGGTATGAAGCCCAAGAAACCACAGGCAAAAATATACTCACCGTAATGTCATTGTTACAGTTTTGACCTCTGAGTCCCAGGGCCCTCTGTCGAGAAGGAGGGTCCTGGAACCCATGGGCCAGTAGGCTGGTTAGCTCTCTTCTACACCTCCCCTCCTCCTTCCTCTTAGTGCTTGGGACCAGAGGTATGATAGATAGAGTTGGGGTGCTGTGGAGGGAGGCCATGGTGATGGATCAAAGTGGGGAAGGACAAAATCCACTGCAGAGAGAGAGGGATTCGCCAGGTGCTCCAAAGAGCCAACGGCGGGAGACTCAGAGTAGGATGAGCAGAGGGTAGAAAGGGCAGTGGTTGGTGCTGCCTCTGTGGGTTTCTGGGGCTCTCACCCAGCACTGCTTGTCACCAACTCTGTAATCTGACTTCTCCTTAGTTTGTTAACTTCACAATCTGTACGTTTGGGAAAGGAGAGGATACTTTATTTCTTGTAAAGGGTGAAAAGTTTGCAGCCTTTAAGGTGGTGAGAGGGGAAGAGTTCCCCGGACCCTTTTGGGGGACTTGCAGTAAAGGTGTGGCCTCCTCACTGGGCACCAAGCTCAAACCCCTCGTGGGAGGGGAAGCAGGCAGGCGAGTGGGGGCGAGGACCAGGAAAGCACTTTTGGGCTCTGGCCCCACGGGGGCATCTTGGGATGTGTTACAATTAATTCTCTTTTAGCAACTGTCCCCCGTGGATCACTAAGTGTTAACCAGCTCGGTGGAGAGTCTGAGGGACAGCCTTTTACACACTGCCTTGTTTTTTTGTTGTTGTTGTTGTTCAGATGGAGTTTCGCTCTCGTTTCCCAGGCTGGAGTACAATGGCATGATCTGGGCTCACCACAACCTCTGCCTCCCGGATTCAAGCAACTCTCCTACGTCAGCCTCCCGAGTAGCTGGGACTACAGGCATGTGCCACCAGGCCCGGCTACTTTTGTATTTTTAGTAGAGATGGGGTTTCTCCATGTTGGTCAGGCTGGACTCAAACTCTCGACCTCAGGTGATCCACCCTTCTCGGCCTCCCAAAGAGCTGGGATTACAGGCATGAGCCACTGTGCCCAGCTAGACCCTGCCCTCTTGGTACCCTGTTCCTTGTCTGGCATCCAGGAAGAATCAAGTGATATGGACTTGAAGGATGGTGAAGAGGTTTTACTGAGCGATGGAGGTGGCTTTCAGTGGGAAGGGGAGCTGGAAGGTGGATGGAGTGGGAAGATAATCCTTCCTGGTCAAACTCCTCTCCATGTTCACACGTTTCTTCTTTCTCTCCTTCTCTGCTGTGCCACTGCTCTCCTCTGTCAGTGAAGTTTTGGGTTTTTATGAGTACAAGATTGGGGCATAGAGGGCCAGAGAGGTTTTGGAGAAAGCACCATGCAGGTGGGAATACAGGGATGTGAAGTTCTCATGTAGGGGCAAGGGCCCCGGCTTGTGGGTGGGGCCCTTGCTGGGGAACCGCCCTCTTCTATCCAGTATTTCTCTGCCTCTTATCTGTATCAGTGGCCCTCCCAGAGACACAGGTACTTCAAGGGAGGAGGGGTTGGGGAAGGAGCCCTGTGCTGAAAGGGTTGGCTAAGCATACATATGCAGCAAGTTACAGGAGGAGTGGTAAATATTCATGAAAAGGGTCTGGCTATATGCATACTAAACAAACATGCATGTTACATACAACCTGTTTTCCCTCTGGGGTGGAGTCTTTTTTTTTTTCAATTTGTGTTGTCACCAATGGAGTGGAGCCTTCACATGAAAGTGTGGCAGTGACACCCGAAACGTCAGAGGTCTTCTCAGGACATGAAGGCACTCAAATGTGCAGCCTCTGTAAACCAGCCAGAGCCAGTCCATGGTCGGGGTCCCTTATCAGGAGGAGGTTCCTGAAGTCAGTCTCCTGCCCAATCAGAGCTGTGGTCACGGCAGCGGAACGGGGTCAGCCGGCGTCTGTGGATGGAGGAGCTGCAGTCCTTTAAATCTTGCTCATCATGGGTCCAGTGTGTGTTTAGCCGCTGGAGAAAAAGAAGACACTGTGGGGCTAGGTGCAGTGAGTCACGCCTGCAACCCCAGCCCTTTGGGAGGCCAAGGTAGGTAAATCATGAGGTCAGGAGATCGAGACCAGCCTGGCCAACACGGTGAAACCCCGTCTCTACAAAAATACAAAAAATTAGCTGGGCATAGTGGCAGGCGCCTGTAATCCCAGCTACAGGAGAAGCACCTGAACCCAGGAGGTGGGGGTTGCAGTGAGGCAGAGGTTGCAGTGAGCCAAGATCACACCACAGCACTCGTCTGGGCAGCAGAGTCAGAGTCCATTTTGAAAAAAGAAAAAAAGATGACGTGGCGGTGCGTGCAGAGTCTGTTCTCTAAGTGTAGGATAGGCAGCTCAACCCTTGCCTGGCGTTACCTGAGGTGCTATTTGTAATTTGATATCTTATTGCCACAGAGCCTGTCCTGTGGGTCCTATGGTCTCCATTTTACCTTTAGTGTGTTGTGTGTAAACCCTAAAAGGAAGGCATAAAAGGATGTAGCTGACCTGTTCCCTCATGGCCAGGAACTCTGTTTTAGGGTTTTTCTCATGTTCCCTTTGCTACAGGGTGCTCCCTTGGTGGAGAGGGGCTTAGGATTTTATCTTAGTCTACAATCCTCTGTAAAGCAGTGTGAGGATTCAATGTGTTAATGCATGAAATATGCTCAGTGCGCAGTACGTGCTCAGTTGATGTTAGCTGTTGTTATTATTATTATTTTGAGGTGGAGTCTCACTCTCACCCAGGCTGGAGTGCAGTGGTAGATCTTGGCTCACTGCGACCTCTGCCTCCTGGGTTCAAGTGATTCTCCTGCCTCAGTCTCCCAAGTTGCTGGGATTACAGGCACCCACCACCAAGACCAACTAATTTTTTTTTTTAGATGTAGTCTCATCCTGTCACCCAGGCTGGAATGGAGTACGGTGGCACAATCTTGGCTCACGGCACCCTCCATCTCCCAGGTTCAAGCGATTCTCCTGCCTCAGCCTCCCAAGTAGCTGGAATAATAGGCATATGCCATTACATCCAACTGATTGTTGTATTTTTAGCAGAGATGATGTTTCGCCATGTTGGTCAGGCTGGTCTCAAACTCCTGACAGCGTATCTGCCCTCCTCGGCCTCCCAAAATGCTGGGATTACAAGCATGAGGTACCAAGTCCAGCCTATAATTATTTAGAGATGGCTTACCTTATGTTGTCCTGGATGGCCTCTACCTCCCGGGCTCAAGCAATTCTCGCTCCTCAGCCTCCTCAGTAGCTGGGACTGCAGGCCTGAGCCACCCTGCATTGCTTAAATGTTAGCTATCATTAATGGACAACTGTTACTAATTAGATGTACTTTCTTTTTAAAACCTGGACCTCTAAGCAACGTCCTTCTCCCTCAGTCCTCAGCACCCACCTGGTCGGGCATCAGGTCTCACCAGGCTACAGAGCGGTAGGTGCGCTGCCAGGTCACCAAGACTTTAGCCTGGTGATACTGACCCCAGGGCCCCAGATCACCAAGTCTGCAAGCCTGGAACTCAAAGGCTTCCGTTCCCCGAGGTGGCCGCAGGGAGTGCGTCAGCTGTGGGGAGCATAGGGGTGGGAGGTGAAGGCGGTGGGGTCCCCTACGGGATCAGGCTTGTCCTCGAAGGCAGGCCCTCCATAGGGAGACCAGGTGGGGGTGGGATCCGACAGGCGGCCATCCCCGGCCACCTGTGGATGGAGGGCTGGGCATGTGGCCGTGGGGCTGGGACCCTCTGCAGGCAGCGCCACCAGAGCGGGGACTTGGGGTCCGCAAGGGTCTAGGGCGCCCCGGAGAAGCCTGCTGCCCCAGGCCGGTGCGGGGGAGATTGGGTCCCATCAGCCCGGTGTCCATCAGTTCCTGCGGCCCCTGGAGAGGGGATATGGATTGGACTTGGGCTCTGGGCACTGCAGGAGGGCGAGTGCGCGGTTCCCTCGGGGATCTGGGGTCACTCCCGCGCCTCGGCGCTGTTCCCACGCCCGCCCGCACTCCCGTGGCCCTCCGCGTTGTAAGAGTGTCAGGGGCGTGGCGCCCGGGCCCCCAAGTCTCCCCTGCACGCGGCAGGGCGCGGGGCTGGGGCGGAGCACGCGTGTTGAATGAATGAAGGAACGAATGACGCTACAGAGCCCTCCCCCAGTGGAATGCAAGTGCAAATCCCGCGTTTCGAGCGGCGGCGTGGCAGGGGCCGTGTGGCGGCGCGGCGCGGCGCGGCCGGGGTCCGGTTTCACTTCCTCCCTGCCTGGGGCGGGGCCTGCGCGCCTGTCCCCGCCCCGATCCGCCCCCGGCCCGCCCCCGGCGCCGCGCGGAACTCGCGGGTTCGGAGCCGCCCGCTGAGGTCAGAAGGAGGCGGCCAGGGCGTCCGAGCAGAGCGTCTGCGCCGAGCGGGGCCGCAGCGCGCCGGAGCCGGAGCCGAGGACAGCCGGGGCCGGGGCCCTAGCCCGAGCCGAGCCGGAGCGCGAGTGAGCGGCCGAGACCGTGCCCCTCCCGCCTCGCCCCGCGCCGCCGCGGCCAGGCCCGGCATGGAGGAGGAGTGCCGGGTGCTCTCCATCCAGAGCCACGTCGTCCGCGGCTACGTGGGCAACCGGGCGGCCACGTTCCCTCTGCAGGTACGCGCCGCCCGCCGCCCGGGCTTACGTAACCCGACACGCGTGGCCCCCGAGCCCGTGACCTTGGCTGGCCGCCGGGACGAGGCTCGGGTCCCCGAGGGAGGCTCGGGAGGTGCGGGCAGAGCTAGCGCGGGCTCCGGGAGGCAGGCGCGGGGTAAGCCGCCCGCTGTGCTGGGCTTGCCGGGGCGGGGGCGGAGGACCGAGCGCTGCGGGCCCCGCGGGTGGGACGGGTCCGGCGTCGGGGGCACCGCGAGGAGGGAGCCCCGCGCACCGGCTGTGGCGCAGCCGCGCGTCCCTGCCCCTTCCCGCAGAGCGGGCGGCTGCCGCGGGGCGGGGCGGGCTGCGGTGGGGGGACGGCTCCCAGAGGCGAGGGAAGGCGGCAGAGCCCGGGAGTCCCGGGGCGGTCACGGGGGCCGGGACCTTTCCCCGTGGAGCGCGTAGGCGGCCGTGGAGCTCCAGCGGTTGGCGCGCACACCTGCTGGGCTCCTGTGGGTCAGGAGGTCTAGAGGAAGGAGGAAGACGCCGAGTGAGGTCACGGAGCCCACGAGGGTGGACTCTGCTCTTGGCCTGACCACCGCAGGAGGTGGCCGAAGGGAAGAGGGCGGGGCTGCCCTGCACCCTCGCATCCCTGCAGGTGTTTGCTCTGACAGCGCAGTTCGGGACTGTGTGCATCGGCTTTAGGGAGCCCCTTTTAAAACGCATTAGCCGGCGACTTCCTGGTTGCAGCTAAGGGGCCCTTGGAGGGGTAGGCCTGGCTGCGGAGGGACCGAGTTAGAACCCAGGTGATGGCACTTCCTGGCCTTGTCGAGTCAGCAGGAAGGCTGGTGGGGGAGCTGCCGGGTGGTGGATCTCCTGTGCTGCCCACCTCTGGCCTGGACCTCGGGGAAAGGAGCAGGTATGCCTGGTCCCTGTGCTGGACCCCACGGACATAACGAAGGGCCACCTGGTCATGGTCGGGCCTCCCGTGCGCGCTGGCCTGGGAGGAAGACAGGAAGGGGGAGAGCACCGCCTCAGTGGAATTTGAGGGCTGACTTAGGCCTGTCCCCAGGAGGACCAAGCAGAGCAGAGCTGAGCGCCGACAGGCAGGGGTTCAAGTCTTAAGTGAAGTGGAAGGCCTGTTGGGAAGGGGGCGGTGCTTCACAGGTGGTCTCACTTGAGCCCCTCATTCCAGCCAGCTGCGGGGGGACCCTGCGGGGAGCAGCAGAGTGCACCTATTAAGCACTGCTCTGGACCCCTCCTAGCTTGAGGAGGGTGGGGGAGGTCACCACGGGCTGGCGGATTGCTTGGGCAGGTCAGAGGCAGGATCATGTTCGGGAGGAAAGGTGCACGGTGCCTGAAGCAGGGCGGCCAGGGAGGGTGGGGCCGGGAGGCTCCCAGGATAGTGTCTGCTGTCTTGGCAGAAGTGTACAGCTCCTGCGGCTCTGTCCCGTTCATCCTCCCGTCCACCTCCTACTTCACTGGGCAAACTGTTTTCTTCTTCGCTTCACCTGGGATCCCCCAGCAATGTCCCTTGTTCTTGAACTCCCAGTGACTCAAGGGAGGGGCATCCTCTGGTTGCTTACCTCAGGCAGAGCCTTGTAAGGATGGCACTGCCGTTCTCACCTGGGGTCTCCCCAGTGCCCAGACCTGTGGGCTCCCATGCAGGCGTTTTGCTCCCATACCCCGACGTCCCAGCACAGCTGGACAAGAAGAAGCAATGCGATGGGGAAGGGCTGAGATGGCTGCAACCAAGCCAGCCTGGACCAGCCTTAGTGGGCACAGGAGGGTCTGGCGGACAGAGCCTGGAAGTGGCTTTGGGCTGGTGTTTGCCGCTCCAGCCGCAGTTCCAAGGGGAAGCGTCCTGTAAAGTCTAGGGCTGCTCTTCAAGAGTTTGTTCTTGATTTCGATCACCATGTGGCTTAGGACTCCAAAGCCTTGTTTCCAAGGCTGAATGTGGGGAAAGAAAACTTAGAAACTGACAGAACAGAGCATCTGGCTGAGCCCCAAAGATTTTCCTTAATGCTACTTGGAATGAGACTGGAGAATGCCTGAGGGGTGTGGCATGTAGCAGGGCAGCTGACGAGGCTCCTTATGGGGACTGACCCAGGGGTCTGGGGGTCCCACCTCAAAGCAGGTGTCTCCTCATCTTGGAATTGCAGCTGAGGGACCTGGCCCTGGTTTCTGAGCCTGGTCTCACCTGCAAACTAGGTGCAATACTCGTTTGCAAGATAGCACCAGGGCCCCTTGTGCCCTGCGTGCCAGGCTTGGGTACACCCATTGCCAGGGAGCTCTTGCTGATCCCCTGGGAGTGTGGCACAGATTCGTCCTGACGGGACCATCTGCATGTCTGGGCCTCAGAGCTGTTCCCCGCAGACACTTTCTGCCAGGTCCTCTCAGTGTCACTTTGCAGCCAGGAGGCAGCCACCCTCCCTGCGCAGAGCAAAACCTTGAGCCTGTGTTTGGCTTTTGTTTCTGGGCGTATGCCCAAGGTACACTTTAGTGGCGGGGAACTGAAGGAGAGGAGCATGTCGACGTGACCAGTGCTGGCAGGAGGTGCAGCATCAGGCCGCATGACTGGGGTTTGCAGATTGAACACGGAGGGCAAGAGCAGGCTGGCGGTCTGGGGGTGCATGGAGGAGAGGAGCTGGGGGGCTCCCCAAGTCAAGCACAGACCCGCCCAAGGACAGGCCTTGGGATGCGCCTTGGGGCTTGGATTCTAGGCAGGGGGAGAACAGGAAGGAGTGGAGGAAATGAGTGTGGCTGCCGTTGTCTGTCCTCCCACACTGCTAGGACTGTTAGCTCCTGGGTGTAGGAAACCTCAGGTTCTTTCAGGACTGGGAGGTTTGGTTCTTTGGCGCCCCTGGTGTGTGTGTGTGAAAAGCCTTCCCGGCTCATCAGTTCAGCAGCTCGCGTGTTTCTGTGGGCGCCACTGCACTGTGGAGATCCTGGGGCCTCAGGGCAGCCTTCCAACCCCTTTTGCCCTATTGCTTCCATAACCCTAAGGCACGCAGCTGCAGGGTTGCGTGGGAGTTTGCTGGGGTGAAAATACTGTGCACAACTTCAGGGTTATGTAGGAGTTTGCCCGGACTGCCAAAATAAAGTACCACACACCAGGTGGCTCACAGTAGCAGAAATGCGCTCTCTCATAGTCTAGGGGCCAGAAGGCTGAGACCAGGGTGTGGGCAGGGCCATGCTCCCTCCATACGAGGGTCCTTCCTGGCCTCTTCCGGCTCTCGGTGGCCCCTGGCTTCTGGGGCTCACGGCCAAGTCCCTCCAGCCTGTGCCTCTGTCCTCACGTGGCCTCCGCTCTGTATGCGCTTTTAGAAGCACACTCACATGGGATTCAGGCCCACCCGATGATCTCATCTTGAAATCTTACATCTGCAAAGATCCTCTCTCTTTCTTTTTCTTTCTCTCTTTCTTTATTTCTTCTTTTGAGACATAGTCTTGCTCTGTTGCCCAGGCTGAAGTGCAGTGGTGCAATCTCGGCTCACTGCAACCTCCACCCCATGGGTACAAGCAGTTCTCCTGCTTCAGCCTCCTGAGTAGCTGGGATTACAGGCATGTGCCACCATGCCCAACTAATTTTTCTGTATTTGTATATAGTAGAGATGGGTTTTCACCATGTTGGCCCAGGCTGGTCTTGAACTCCTGACCTCAGGTGATCTGCCGGCCTCAGCCTTCCAAAGTGCTGGGACTACAGGCGTGAACCACCACACCCAGCCCAAAGATCCTTTTTCCAAATAGAGCCACCTTCACAGCTTCCAGTTAAACATATCCTTCGAGGGTTCAACATTCAACCACTGTGGGGTAGAAGGAGCCTTCAGAGAAATTTGAAATCGGCATAAATTGAGTGGTGAATTAAAGGCCCAGAAGTTGATGATGTCAAGCCATCCTTTTTGGAAGTGAAGGGAGCAGCACAGCCGTGAGTCTGCAAGCTGGGCTGCGCAGAGATTGTCCCAAGCACATCCAAGGCCAACAGCTGCTCTGCCGTTGGGAGAGGCGAGCCCGTCCTGATGCTGCCTGTGCGTCCCGTCCGGGTGGGGCGGTGGTGGGCTCCCGCCGTCCGGGTTATGTCTGCATCCTTCATCTGTCAGCTTCTGGAGCAGCCGAGGCTGGGCACCAGGCACTCCCACCTCAGACACACGTGGCCTCCGTGTGCCAGGGTCACGGTGCAGGTGTCCTGTCATATGGCCACTCCAGTGGGAGGAGGTCTTAGAAATCAGACATTAAATTAGTGAATACAGGCTTTGAGAATCTAACTGGGGAGCTTAGCTCAAGACCCATTTAAATACCACATTGCAGAGACCAGAAGACAAGACTATGGGACCCCGTGCACCCCCGACGAAAGAGCTGTGAGGTGGGTGGCTCCACTTGGGACCTGCAGAAATCAGCCTCATTCTTTCCCTCTCCCCGTCCATTGGTGCGGAACAGACCTGAGGGGGCTTGGTGGAGGTTGTGTTTCTCCATCCAGGGGCCTCAATGCCACGCCTGTTGGCAGGTGGACTGTGGCCTAAACACTGCACAGGGAGAGGCACGGGGCCCCCTGACCTGGAACCCTGGATTGCTGCACCTGCTCTGACTCCTACCTGCTGAGTGACGGTGGCAAAAGTAGCTGGGGCAGAGCTCCAGGGTCTCACCTGCTTACTGGGCCCCAGTGCTCCAGAGAGGAGCAGCAGCTTCAGAGCTTTGGGACCTCAGCACTTCAGCAGCACGTGGACATCAGCGGCGAGTTACCTGGGGCTCCCAGAGGTGCACAGCTGGGTTCCAAGGGGGTGGCTTGAGGTCCTTCAAGGCAAGAGCTGATTTCCAACCTCAAATTTTTAAGAATCCCTGAGCACAGGTCTGGCAGCTCAAACCTATAATCCCAGCACTTTAGGAGGCCGAGGTGGGTGGATCACTTGAGCCCAGGAGTTTGAGACCAGCCTGGACAACATAGCAAGACCCCATCTCTGCAGGAAAAAAAATACTGGCTATGGTGACTCACATCTGTAGTCCCAGCTACTTGGGAAGCTGAAGTGGGAGGATCACCTGCACCTGGGAGCTGAGAATGCAGTGAGCCATGATTGTGCCACTGCACTCAGCCTGGGTGACAGGGGGAGACTCTGTCCCAAGAAAAAAAAGTAAAAATAAACGTTCATGGAAATACAATTTATTTTTAACCAGAAAGTTGATAGATAATACCAATGCACTAGGTAGACCTGTCTCAAAAAAAAAACAAAACTCTCCTGCTCTGCGAGGCGGCCTTCTGCAGAGTGGTGGCATTGCTGGAGGATTCTCCTGGGGAAGTGGTTAAAACACCTGGTGTTTTGGAAAATCTTTACGTTTTTTTCTTAGAATTCCTAGGATAGAAAGAGCCTTTTCTTTCTTCAGAACTGCACTGGTAAGATCCTGGAAGAATGTTACCCTGCCTTTTCTTTTCTTTTCTTTTCTTTTTAAAAGATGGGGTTTCACCATAATGGCCAGGCTGGTCTTGAACTCCTGACCTCAGGTGATCCACCCACCTCAGCCTACCAAAGTGCTAGGATTACAGGCGTGAGCCACCGGCACCCGGCTACCCTGCCTTTTAAAAGGCAAAATGTTATTTTTGCCTTAACATTTTTCAAGGTGACATGGATTTACAAACATTACCAAAAAGCCGGCGCCGGGCCATGCCCTGTGGCTCATGCCTGTAATCCCAACACACTGGGTGGCTGAGGTGGGTGGATCATCTGCGGTCAGGAGTTAGAGACCAGCCTGGCTAACATGATGAAACCCCATCTCTACTGAAAATTAGCCAGGTGTGGTGGCTCACTTCTGTAGTCCCAGCTACTCAGGAGGCTGAGGCAGGAGAATTGCTTGAACCCAAGAGGTGGAGGTTGCAGTGAGCTGAGATCGCGCCACTGCGCTACAGCATGGGCAACAGAGTGAGACTCACTCTCAGAAGAAAAAAAGAAAAAGAGCCAGCGCTGACAAGCGTGCCTCCTGCTTGCCTCGAGCGCCTGCTAACTTCCCCAGAGGTGATACTGATACCGCAGTTGGCGACTGTTCTGGTATACTCTCCCGGCCACGCCGGGCAGCTGGCCCTCCTCCCATCTGGCTGCGATTCTCTTTCTCCCCGGCCTCTGCCAGTCCCTGGGTCTGAGCCAGAACATGCCCCAGTCCCGGAAACAGGTGTGCTTCCTGGTGTTTCTTCTTCTTTCATCCTTCTCCAAAAGGAACAAATTGTTTAGTTTCTTGCTTTTCTGACTCTCTTAGTTTGGGACTGAGGTTTCTGTTGCTCCTGTTTGGCTGTTGTGGAGAAAAACAAGACCTTATTGATCCCATTTTCTTTCTTTTTTTTTTTTTTTTTTTTAGTGTAGAGATGGGGTTTCACCATGTTGACCAGGATGGTCTCGATCTTTTGACCTCGTGATCCACCCACCTCGGCCTCCCAAAGTGCTGGGATTACAGGCGTGAGCCACCGCACCCGGCCATTGTTGCCATTTTCTTTTCTTTTCTGTTCTTTTTCCCCGACGGAGTTTCCCTCTGTTGCCCAGGCTGGAGTCAGTGGTGCGATCTTGGCTCACTGCAACCTCTGCCTCCTGCCTCGGCCTTCCAAGGAGCTGGGACTACAGGCAGATGCACCACCACGCCCAGCTCATTTTTGTATTTTGGTAGGGATGGGGTTTTACCATGTTGGCCAGGCTGGTCTCGAACTCCTGACTTCAGGTGATCCATCTGCCTCAGCCTCCCAAAGTGCTGCTACCAAGCCTGGCCTATTGGTCCCATTTACTGATATTTCCCTCCTGCCTCTAGCCCTAACCCACATCAGTGCATGTGTATGTGGGTGTGCTTGTGTGTACATGCTGTGTGTCTGTGGGCATGCATGTGTACATGATGTGTGTGCGTGTGTCTGTGTAAATGATGTGTGTGGGGGTGTGTGTGTATGTGGTGTACATGTGTGCACATGGGATGCATGTGCGTATGGGGCATGTGTGCGTGGCATGTGTGTATGCGCATTTCTGGGCATATGTGTGTCCTAGGCAAGCATGTGTGCACATGTGTGTGTGTGGTGTGTTGCCCTACAGGCCGCAATGTTGGCTGGCCCCCATCTTTTCTGTAAGTGACTTCCCTCTTCCTAGGAGGCTTGGTGTGACTGGCATTCTCTGGAAGGAGAGGGCAGATCCACAGAGCGGTCAGCTTCGGGGACACCGGGGCTGCTGATGGGCTTTGTGGCCTCCTGGCCTTGGTGTCTTCAGGTGCACACCCACACGGAGCTTTTGAAATGGAACCATGCGTGCCCAGTTCACAGAGTGATGCTGAGGAATAGGACAGAGGGAACTTCTCAAGGGGAAGGGAAGAGAGGAGGTGTCAGAAGCGGGCTAAGCAAAAAACTGTGATCGGCCGAGGAGGGGCGGGCAGCCCTCCCTCCCTGCCCATAGAGCAGCTGCCCCATGCCAGGCTATCTCCCTGCTCCGCATGGGGCCTCTGTTTTAAAGGGTTCTGCGGCCAAGACAAGCCTGCCAGCCCCTGTCCGTCCTCGGCCGCTCCTCCGGCAGCTTTCCCCACTCCTGAAGCAGGTGGCTAGCCCTGCTCAGCCTCTTGTTCCATCTCCTTACCTGTGACAGTCGCCAAGCCGCTGGAAACGTGGTCACCCTAGGACAGCTAAATGAGGAAGCTGTGTGGTACATGCAGGTGTGGCTGTCCCCTAGGGCCAGTTTCTGTGTGTGGGAGCGAGTTCCAAGGGGTGGGAGGGAGTCAGCACTTGGTGGCGCTCTGCTGGTCGGGGCACAGAGAACAGCATCCAGGAGGGTGCAGCAGGCGTGAGGCCCTGGAGCTAGAAGAAGGCGGCATTTTTGCTGCATGCTGTGGGGCTGCAGGGGGCCTGAGGTCACAGCAGGGAGCCCATATTGGGATAGGAATCCTGCTTTGGCGACCCCTGTACTTAGCCCCCAGCTGTCTGGCCATTTGTCTGGGCACTTCTGAGCCAGCCATGACCTCTGCTCTCCCTTGGCACTTTGCAGTGAGTCCAGCACCCAGCAGCCCCTGACCAGCCCGTGCATGGTCCCCCTATGGCGCCGGAAGCCTGGAAATAGGGGGCTGGGTGTTCATGTGCCGTGAGCAGGGC
Organism: Cheracebus regulus; assembly: GCA_963574635.1. Taxonomy (NCBI): domain Eukaryota; kingdom Metazoa; phylum Chordata; class Mammalia; order Primates; family Pitheciidae; genus Cheracebus; species Cheracebus regulus. Next base: position 117,407 of record CAUYQU010019936.1, read on the forward strand.
TGGGGCCCAGGTGATGGGGCCGGGACTGTGAAGGCTGAGGCAGGGGTGGGTCGGAGGGGGGAGACTGCTCAAGGGGGCTCAGGGCCATTTCCAGCAGCAGTTCCCCTTGGTGATTGCAGGACAGAGGACATGGTTGACCTGAACTGTAGGGCTGACCAGTGACAGACGGTGGGAGGGACACTGGTGCTCGGGTCCAGGTTGATCAGGGTGACGGCAGTCACGTGATGCTCTCCTGTCCTCTTTACCAATTCCGATTTCCTACTACAGTGGTCAAAGGTCTCAACTCTAGGGAGGGTTCTGCTGGGTGTCTGGCTTCTGCTTCTGCGCAGTGCTCACCCTGCTCTCTCCTGGAACTCATGGAACAAGGGTGGCCAGGCCAGGGTGAAGGAGCTGCGCTGGAATGTTCCAGAGCTTCCCCCACTGCTGTTCTGAGTCACTCTGCCTCCCCGGAGGAGAAGGATCAGCTGAGCCGCCGTGCTCACATAGTGTCTTGCTGTGCCTTGCTGTCTGCCTCGCTGTGAGCAGAGTGGGCGGATTGCACTAAGGCATGCACGTGGGCCCTGGGAGGGAGCGCAGAGCAGCCACTCCCGCACGTGGGCAGGAGGAAGGATGCTCACATGGCCGGTGGAGGGAGGGGGACCGAGGGCTGCACCTGCAGAGGATGAGCTTGTGTTGTGCGCGGTAGGGAGAGAGGGTCGGGGAACTCCTCGGCCTGCGTTCTGCTGTGGCTGCTCCTGCGGCTGGACTGGATGACTGATGAGGTGGAAATCGCCTTCCCCCGCCCCACTGACGGCTGCTGTGACCCCCACAGGAAGTTCCCACGAGGAAGTTGGAGCCCTTTCCAAGCCATCCCACTGGCCCAGACTCTGCTGGGATTATTTTGACCCCCAAGGGCAGAGTGCGGCCATCTGACCAGCTTTCTCTCTCAGCGGAAGACGAGGCGCACGCCTGCAGGTGGGGGAGCCCAGTACGATGCACGGATGAGTGGTGCAAAGCCCATCAGCCCCGAGGCTCTTCCTCCCTCAGCTGCCCTGTCTTCATGGCGCTTTTCTGCTTGGTGGTGGCCTTTTAGCTCGCTGGTCCTTCCCAGGCAGCTGGAGCGGAGTCACGCCTTGTGGTAGAGGCTGAGCAGGAGCTTGTCCTTCAGACTTTTCGGGGAGACACCCAGGCATTCTGTGGCACCAGTGGGTTTGCCAGTGCAACCAGAGCCCAGGGGCTTTGGCCAGAGCCGGCAGGGATCCCCAACCCCGAAGAACCCTGCCAGGGGCTGGCGCACTGTCGCAGAGGTCACGCGGGCACGGTTGCAGCAGGGTCTTGCAGGCTGAGAGGACGGTCTGAGTTGAGAGAGGGGAACTGGCAAGGCACAGGGGCTTCAGAGCTTCCGGGGCTTCAGAAGGGGCCCGGCCTCAGCAGCCCAGTGAGTAGTTCACAGGGTGCTGGGTGACCCAGCAGCCAGGGGCATCGCTGTGGGCGTGGGACACTCTGGGACAATGAGCTGCATCCTGTGGGCAGCAGCAGACCCTCAAGGCTGAGTTTAGAGGGGTATATCTGGAGGAGGTGGGGAGTACACATTGAGGGGCGCTAGGAATGGAACAGTAACACAGACCAGGTACGGTGGCTCATGCCTTGTAATCCCAGCACTCTGGGAGGCTGAGATGGGAGTAGCGCTTGAGCCCAGGAGTTAAAAGACCAGCCTGGGTAATATAGTGAGACTCCTTCTCTACAAAAAACGGAATATTAGCCAGCCATGGTGGTGCACGCCTGTAGTCCCAGCTTTGCAGGAGGCTGAGGCAGGAGAATCACTGGAGCCCAGGAGGCGGAGGTTGCAGCAATCCGAGATTGTGCCACAGCACTCCAGGCTGGGCGACAGAGTGAGATCCCTGTCTCAAAACAAAACAAAAAATGGTAGCACAGCAGCTGATAAAACCATCCCTGGAAGGGGGATGAGGCGATAGTCCACAGATCTCAGTGGACCATCTTGTGGGCCTTCACAGCAGGTATTGACGTCAGAGAATCTGGCTCATACCTGATTGATTTGATTTGATTTGATTTGATTTTTTTTTTTTTTTTGAGACAGGGCCTCTCTCTGTCACCCAGGCTGGAGTGCAGTGGTGTGATCTCGGCTCACTGCAACCTCCACCTCCCAGGTTCAAGTGATTCTCTCTCCTCAACCTCCCAAGTAGCTGGGATTACAGACACATAAAACCACGCCCGGCTAATTTTTGTATTTTCAGTAGAGACGGGGTTTCTCCATGTTGGTCAGGCTGGTCTCGAACTCCTGACCTCAGGTGATCCGCCTGCCTCGGCCTCCCAAAGTGCTGGGATTAGAGGTGTGAGCCACTATGCCCGGCCTCGTACCTGATTTAATGTATGTACTGCCGAGCTCTGTGGTGTGAATACTTCCACTGTGGCTGAATGGAAACTGCCAACCTGAGCAGGAAAGAGACGCGGCAGCGTCCGCCAGATAGTGTTCCTCCCTGCAGACGCAGGAGACACCAGCAGCTCAGTAGACAACAGCGAGGGTAAACTGCTAGCGAACTAATTAGGAAGCGGTGAGGCTAGAATATTTATTACGGTTGCTTTTAATATAATTTATATAGGCTGGGTGTTGTGTCTTATACCTGTAGTCCCAGCACTTTGGGAGGCCAAGGGAGGAGGATTGATTGAGCCCAGGAGTTTAGAACCAGACTGGGCAACATAGTGAGACTCCGTCTCAACAAAAAAATATATATATATAAATTAGCCAGGTGATGGCATGTACCTGTAGTCCTAGCTACTCAGGAGGCTGAAGAGTGAGGATCCCTTGATCTCAGGAGTTCAGGGCTGCGATGAGCTATGATTGTCCCACTGCATTCCAGCCTGGGTGATAGAGTGAGACCCTGTCTCAAAAAACAATAATATAATTTACATAATTATAAGTTTTGTGACTCTTTTTTTAAGTAGAGATAGAATCTTGCTATGTTGCTCAGGCTGGTCTTGAACTCCTGGCCTTAAGTGATCGTTCCTCCAGCCTTGGTCTCCCAAAGTGCTAGGATCACAGGTGTGAGCCACTGTGCCTGGCCATATGACTCACTTTTTTTATAATGACTATATGTAAACTGACCTACACTGTTGCATCTGGCAGTCACATGACTCAATTCATCTTCAACGCCAGCAGCAGTCATTGAGTCCTTCTTTCACTTCGAATCTCTGATTTTCCCTTCTGCCCATCAGCCTGAGAAAAGTCTGCTTTTGAAGGGCTCATGTCATTCGGTGGGACTGTCCTGGATAGGAAGATCCTCCTGGGAGAGAGAGCTCATCACACTGACAGGTTCAACCCACACTCAGGGGCTGCCCAAGGGTGAGGGGGCCCCTGAAGGTCATTCTTAGAATTCTGCCACCAGAGAACTCCATAGGCCTTTGGAGGGACAGGGTTTACTGTAAAACAATGTGATTCACATACACAGACCAGCCGTGCTGTCCCTAGAGGGCCCAAGCTGATCCCACCGTTCAGCAGGGCTGCTCACAGGGCACTGGCCTGTCCCTGTTTAAGGTGATTCTTGGAAGGCTGTGGAGGAGCCAGAAATGGAGCCTGTGCTCCGGATGGGAGGTAAGCATTCTCGAGAGTCCAGCTGCCCACTCTGTTGAACCTTGGGCCAAGAATCAATCTGTCCCTGGCTCCCTTGGGGGTGGGGAAAGATGAGGTGTATCGGGCAGGATCCAGTCCAGAAACAGAAACCAGAGCAACGATTGTAAAGGCAGTTCAGCCAGGTATTGAGAAACAGAAAAGGCAAAAAGGGAACACAGGTGTCATGGAGGAGACCCCTGCCAGCACTGGCTTCGTGCAGCTGAGCCTAGGATAAGAGAGAAGAGCTGGGCTCTTTAGAACTCAGAGCTGGGAAGGCAGGTATCTGCCAGCTGGTGGTTGCTGGGGGTCTGTGGGGTGTGTGATGAGTAATTCTGCCTGTGATGGGAAAGCCACAAAGTGGATTCCACTGCTGCTATGGGAAGGGATGGTCACTGCCCCCGCCCCTGCAGAGAGAAGAGCCCTGGGGGAGGAAGAGCGCGGCGGGCAGAAGCCCATTCTCTTCGCAGGCTTCAGTTTCACGCTCTGGTCCCTCCTGGCCGTGCCTGGGACGGAGCCACTGCCATGCAAAATGTGAGTTCCAGAGGCACGGTATGGCATGGAGTGGCAGGTTCCAGTGAAGGATAGTCGAAACAGCAGGGCTGCGTCCTTGGACCTCGGCACCCCGCCCCCCGCGCATCCTCGTCTTCGGAGTGTGGCTTTGTCTCTCGCATGCAGTTGGATGGGTAGACTCTGGAAGCGTCCAGACGGGCTTGAGATACTGATGAGTAAGCTGATTTTGACGGGTGTATGAAATGGAGACGCTAGCCCAGGGGCTCAGCTCGCTCGCGCTCTCATTTAAAAGCAGAAAATAGCAACTTCATCCTCAGATATGTTCGCCAGCCCCGAAGGATTGATTCCACGCCCAGAAGCAGTGGGACAGAATATTTTGGCAGGATTTTCAGGATTTGTGTCATCGTGGCTTAATATGTGTTTTTTAAGAGCCGGTTAGAATTTTAAAGGATTTGAAATACTGCAAGCTCTCTGTGTGTAGAAACTGTGGAATCTGGCTGGTACATTTGCAAAGTGCCAGTTTTATTTTTTATTTTTATTTTTATGTTTTTTTTTTTGAGACAGGGTCTCACTCTGTTGCACAGGCTAGAGTGCAGTGGTGCGATCACAGCTCACTGTGGCCTCCGCCTCCCAGGCTCATTGATCCTCCCACCTCAGCTGGGACTTCGGGTGTGTGCCACCACGCCCGGCTGATTTCTGTATTGTTTGTAGAGACAGGGTTTTGCTATGTTGCCCAGGCTTGTCTTGAACTCCTGGCCTCAAGCTGTCCTCCCACCTCAGCCTCCTAAAGTGCTGAAATTACAGGCATGAGCCACTGTGCCTGGCCGCAAAGTGCTAATTTTAACTTTTTGGATTAATAAGACTGCTAACATGTATTTCATTTGTTTAGTGGCAATACCGGCTTCAAAGAAAGACCTTGGTAAATACAAATCCTAAGCAGATAGCTCCACTAATTATCACAAAGCGAATCCCACCCAGAGAAGAAACAAATTTGAGAAGCCCAGAAGCCCCTCCCATCACCTGCCACCCCCTGCCCTGCAAACAGCCGCTCTCCTGGTGCTGATACCAGAGCTGGTGCTGCCTGGCTTTGAATGTGAAGGTGGAACTCAAGGATGGTTGACTGTTCAGATCAAACGGAGGAGAGAGGGTTTGGGGCGTTGCTGGTGCACGGGAGAGGGCGCAGATGGCCCCTGGAGATACGGGAAGGAGGCCTCCCTCTGTCTGTCTCGAACCCTCACCCTCTCCCTCCCTCTCTGTCCTCACACACTCACTCCCTGTCTCAGGCTTTTGAACATCGTGTCCCGGGAAGAGGGGTCAGCTGTGATGCCCACAGGGCCCTTGTCCTGGCTTCCTCCAAGGGGGTGGGGTAGATGCCCGCATTTTCACAGCAGAGATGGCCTCCCAGCCTTTGTGCTCCCGAGGTGTGTGGACAGATGGGCATTGCCTTTGTTTTATTGTTTAGTTTATTAGTCTTATTAAGTGCTTTCATTGGATGGGATTTCTGGAATGACCCGTGATGTGCTTCTCCATGGAGGTCCTGTGGGCTGGGCAGTGGCCTCCCAGGCTGGTTGCTCCCCAGCGAGGGAAGTCCCGCTCCAGACATTCGAGGCCCTGCACACACAGATGTCACGTGTGACTCTCGGAGAGTCTCCTGCTCTGATGTATCGGCCCTCCAGCCTGCACCCGGGGGCCCTGTGCCTGCTGGGGCTCATTTATTCCCCTCATCCAAGTCAGCACCTGCTGGGGCTCATGGGACCCCAGACCTGGCTCTCTCACGCCTTCCTGTTCCTTCTCTGTCTTGCAGGTTTTGGGATTTGAGATCGACGCGGTGAACTCTGTCCAGTTTTCAAACCACACAGGTAAGGCGTTGGCTCCAGCAGCTGACGCAGAGCAGTGTGGGGGTAAAGGACAGGGCATTCATGTGGATGGGAACTGGGGTCCCTGGTGTCGCTTGGCAGAGCCTGCACAGCACATCAGGGCATAGACCTGGGTGGCCTCGCCTCTCAGCAGGGGTGTGTTGACTCAGCTTCACTGCCTTGGGGCATGTGACCCGGTGCAGGTGGCAGAACCTCTCAGTGCTTCGGTTTCCCCTCTGTAAAACGGGAGAGCGATCCTAACACTGGCCATGGGGTTGCTGGAGCTGATTAGGTCCATTGCTTGAAGCGCTTGGACCGAGGCCTGACTCAGAGCGCAGCCGTGCGACTCCTGCTGCGGGCCGGCCTGCCTGCGAGGTGCCGTTCCTGCCTCCCGGTGCTGAGGAGGGTCCCCCGCAGGCTGCTCATTCTGGGGGACGTGTAGGTGGTTCCGGGTTTTCTCTGTTAACAGCAGTGCTGCAGGAGCCCATGTGTGCGTCTGTCTCCGTGCGTGGGGACGCCGAGGACTTTGCTGGCTCAGGGGACTGAGGGTGGCCAGCCTCAGAAGCCCCTCACAATGTCCCGGGCCATGCTTCCCACACCCCAGCCCCACGGCCTGGAGGTGGAGGCGCGTGGAGTCCTCCATCCTCTCTGTGGTCACTGGACCGCCGCGTTGGCAGAAGAACAAAGCCACTTGGTTCTTTGAAACACCCCACGTTGCTTCCCCTGAAATTTCTCTGAACCCGGACGGAAGCTTGGGAGCACAGAACGTCCCTGAAACAGGAGCTGGCGGAGCATCCATGGGATGTGGGGGGCCTGGCCCCTGCCCTCAGGAGCGGGAAGGAATGTTGCGATTTCTCTTGGGGCGGGCGTGACACGTGCTAAATGAGAGGAAAGAGCTGCTTGGCCAGCGCGGGACAGGCTCCAGCTTGGTCGAAACCCTCTGCCGCCTTTGCTTGCTGGGCACGCTGGGGCTGCGAAATATGGAGATTGTCCCAAAGACTTGGGCCTCCAGGAGCCTCCCTGGGCCCACATGTTTGTCCTGGCTGCTTGCTACCCTCCCGTAGGATTGAGTTTTCAGTGGGTGAGCTGTCTGGCTTGGACAGTGAAGCAGGGTGCTAAGTGTGTTTCTGGGGACGGTATTGTCCTCCGTCAGCGTTGGGTCAACACTTGCATAGACGCGGCTGCCCTGGCGTGGATTCCAGGATGTGGGCGGGGCGGGGGGCTGTGGGCTTTGGTGAGGCCTTCTGGGCATGCTGGAAGCTTCTCAGTGGGTGATGGGCTGGCTGACCTGAGGTTCCGAGACAGAAAGGGGTCTCTGGCCTGCCCTCAGAGTGCTAGGATAACGACAGGACCCCAGGCGCTTGGGAGCCTCTGCAGGTGCAGTGCCAGACACCTGGCTTGGGGACTTCCCCTCCCATGGGGCCCAGCCTCTGGTTCCTGGGAGCCCCCACTTCAGCCTCCTCCAGGTGCCATGGGGGGCCTGCTGGTTCAGGACCCCTTAGCCAGCTCTGGCTGTGGCCGTGGCTGGCTCCTAGCACCCTGTACCCACACTCTCAGGGTCAGCTGTCTGTGCGACCTGATCAGGAGGCCCCCGGGTAGCTTCCGTAAGGCCGCCTCCGTGGCTCAGGGGCAGCTCCCTAGGGCAGTGCCGGCGGCATCACTCTCCCCTGTACCAGAACCTTCTGCCTGCTTCCTTCCCTCGCCCTGGCCACACTGTGCTGCCAGGAAGTGAGGCTGGTACACTGGGCACCTGCCCTGGGTGCCACGGGAGCTGGTGGTCAGGACGGGGGACTCGGCCACCTCCATGTAGCCCCTCGGCCCCTCTCGGCTCCCGTGCCGCCCACGGTGAGTTCAGTGCCTGCGGTGACAAGTCTGTTCCACAGACCTTCACGGAGCTGGAGGCACCTTTTGTTTTTGGGTTTTTTGCTGTTTTTCCTTTTCCCCAACCCCCGCCCACTGGCTAGAGGTGCTTACATTTCACCAAAGTCACCTCCAGGTAGCATTTTACTGGGCCTGATTATGCACAAGGAAAGACTTCTGCACACACCACATGCCTCACGCATTGTGGGGGCTGTTCTGCTCCGGGCACCCTTGCTCCAGGGCTGCGCTGCCCAGGCTATCTGAGGGCTGCGTTGCTGTGTCCTCCTGCTGCATGGCCCTTCGTGTATGCCCAGGATGAAGCTTATGCCCTGTGTGACCGGCCACGTGAGCTCAGCCACAAGCAGCCCTGTGGACGCTGGGTTGTTCCCACTTTCTGGCTGTTGGGGTTCATGATGCCGTGAACGTTTGTCTAGACAGTTTTTTGGGGGGATGTGTTTTCAGTTCTCCATTGCGTACCTAGGTGCTAGAGGTGAGGTCACGCAGGCCGCGCCTCATTTGGCAGGGAGATGGGATGACGCTGCCAGGGAGCTCATTAGCGACTCTGCAAAGGGTTTTCTTTTTTCTTTTTCGTGTGTGTGTGTGTGTGTGAAGGTCTCTGTCATCCAGACAGGAGCGTAGTCGTGCGATCATGGCTCAACTGCAGCCTTGATATCCCAAGCTCAAGGGATCCTCCCTCCTCAGCCTCTTAAGGGGCTGGGTCTACAGGTGTGCACCACAATACTCAGCTAATTTTCCTATTTTTCATAGAGACGGAGTCTCACTGTGTTGCCCAGGCTGGTCTCGAACTTCTTGGGCTCAAGCGATCCTGCCCCCTCAGGCCCCCACTGCGGGGTTTAGAGGCGTGAGACTCCACGCCCCATTATTTTCCTTTTTCTTTTTTAGAGACAAGGTCTCTCTGTCGTCCAGGCTGGCCTGCAGTGGTGCAGTCAGCTCACCACAGCCTTGACCTCCTGGGCTGAAGCGATTCTCCTGCCTTCTCCGCCTCCCAAGTGGCTGGGACTGCAGGTGTGCACCACCATGCCTGCCGTGGGCCCAGGGTTGTTACTGGGTGGTCACGTAGGCAGCTTCGGCCTGGGATGGCCACAACGCCAGACTGCCGGTGGCCACGGGTGTTCCACATAAGCCATGTTGTTGGTTCCAACACCCGTCGCGGAGGGGGGGGATGCTGAGCCCCCAGCTGCCGGCAGAGCCCTCCTGGTGCAGGCCTCGCTGCCTCAGGGCTGCTGCTCGTCCTCCTGCACCCTCCCCTGGCTAAGCCCCCATTCCTCGAGGCCACCATTCATTTTTCCACACTCTGATCTGTGCCCTCCAAACCCAGGGCAGCCAGGCTTGGCAGCCTCCACCCTGTGGCCAGCATTCCCAGTGGCCCCTTCGAGAGGGTTTCCTGGAGCTTCCTGTCTGAGCTTCCTGGCCTGAGGGCATCAGGAAGCAGCTTACGGAGCTGGAAGTCAGCAGGTGGATGGGTCACACGTCCTGGCTTTTGGAGCGTGGAGCCAGAGAGGGTGGACAGGGGACCTGCTGGTGCGCTTGGTGGTCCTTGCTGCAGGGAAGGGGAGGTTGCTGTGAACACAAGGAGCTGCAGGGCTGGAGAGAGCTAGGACCAGGTGCCTGCCGACGGGCACCAGCGAGGGGCAAGGGCCAGCCCAGACTCCCTGGCTGGCTGGGCTCGGACAGGCACACTGGGCCCCTCGGACTTCTGAGGAGCTGCTTGCTTGGCCTCTGTTTTTTCATCTGTAAATGGAATGAGCTGGACAGGGGATCCAAGTGCCCTCCCCTGTTCGAGAAGGTTCTTGTGGGCTCTGGGCTGGTGCCATGTCCTGCAGTGGGCAGGGGGCACCCAGAAATGCGAGACCATGTCCCTTTGTTCCGACAGGAAGCTGGGCCTCAGAGGGACCTGGGGCCTGTGTCTGAGACCTGGCAAGGGCTGGACATCTCCCCCTCCTCACCGCTGTTGCAGCTGAATTACGTTCCCGCAAATTCTCATGTTGCAGCCTTACCCGCAGCACCTCAGAGTGGACTGGATTTGGAGATGGGGCCTTTATAGAGGTCACCAGGTTAAAAGAGGCTGTCAGGGTGGTCCCTGATTCAATCTGATTGGCATCCCTGTAAGAAGAGGAGATGAGGACACAGAGACACACACAGGGACAGCCCCATGAGGACACAGGGAGGCGATGCCATCTGAAGCCCAGGGGAGAGGCCTCAAGAGCCAGCCCTGGTGACACCTTGACCTTAGACCCCAGTGCCCAGGACAGCAGGAGAATCAGTGTCTCATTGGAACCGCCTGGCTGCGGTCCTTCTCACACTGCTAATAAAGACCTGTCCAAGACGGGGTCATTTACAAAGGAAAAAGGTTTAATTGACTCACAGTTCAGCAGGGCTGGGGAGGCCTCAGCAGACTTACTGTTGTGGCCAAAGGGGAAGCAAACACGTCCTTCTTCACTTGGCGGCAGTGAGGAGGAGCGCAGAGTGATGCCCAGGGTTTTGAAAGCCCCTTATAAAACCACGAGTTCTTGTGAGAACTCACTCACCATCACAGGAACAGGATGGGGGAAACCGCCCCGTGACTGAATGACCTCCCACCAGGTCCCTCTCACAACATGTGAACTACAGTTCAAGATGGCATTTAGGTGGGGACACAGCCAGGCCATATCACCTCCCCAGGAAAGCAGCACGCATGCAGCCATGTTGAGCCCCTCCCTGCTTGGAAAGATGCTCAGAATCCGAGCACAGAAAGGACCTGGAGGGACCATTGCTTGCCTCCCTCCTCCTGCCCCTCCACAGCCCCCCATTCACCCCAAACCCCCACCCCCCCCCCCGGCAGAAGCCTCCCCAGGACACACCCCACACCAGATGGGCAGGCTGCCATGTGAGACACTGACCTCACCCATGGTGGATACACCTGACCCTCCTGACCCCAAGTGACTGTTAACCCAGGGTCCATCAGGGGCTCAGTCTCTGGCAGACCTACCCATCAGTGCATACGTGCTGGTGTCCTGTGCAGAGTACAGGGCAGGTGCCCCCAGCCACACATACCAGAGGCCACACTGTGCCTGGAGCATTGCTTCTTTTTTTTTTTTTTTGCAATAGAGTCTCACTCTGTCACCCAGGCTGGGGTACAGTGGCACCATCTTGGCTCACTGCAACATCCACCTCCCAGATTCAAGAAATTCTTCTGCCTCAGCCTCCCAAGTAGCTGAAATTATAGGTGTGTGCCACCATGCCCGGCTAATTTTTGTGTTTTTAGTAGAGATGGTGTTTCACCATGTTGGTCAGGCTGGTCTTGAACTCTGGACCTTGTGATTTGCTGGCTTCGGCCTCCCAAAGTCCTGGGATTACAGGCATGAGCCACCACACCCAGCCATGGAGCATTGCTTCTGACTGCAGGCTCAGGATATTCACGCCACACGTGCTCCTGTGCAACAGCTCCTGGGGAAAGCCAAAGGCATCCCTTCCAGTGGGAGCCAGCGACTGGTACACAGGAGGGCCCTCGGCAGGAGCTGTGGAGCCCTCCTCTGCAGTGGAAATTCAAGGGATCTTGGCCACAGGGCATGGCGTGTGGGCTCAGAACCAGCCGTGACCTACCCGTGCATGATACTTACACTTTGCTGTTCTAGGAACCCACGCATCAGTTTCCCTTATCTGCTGAAAAAGACATGCATTAGAGGGATTACTCAGGTGGGAGGAGGTCAGGAGTCCCTCAGTGTGAGCTGTTTCTCATGGGCAAATGTGGGGTATCCATGATGGGCCCCTCCCCATGTGGATGGCTGAGCGGTGCTTTGAGCTGGAGCTGTGGTCACATCCCACGATGCAGGAACGGCTCCCAGGAGGCTGGCAGTCCTGCCCAGGAAGCAACGTGTCCCTCCTCAAGCACTGATGTGCCTGTCCACTGCGGCGGACACCCTGCTTACCTGTGGGGCCGAGGGCAGGCTGCACACCTGGGCTGAGGCCTCCTTCTCTCTCTTTTTTTTTTTTAAAGATGGATTTTAACCATGATGGCCAGGCTGGTCTTGAACTCCTGTCCTCAGGTGATCCACCCACCTCGGCCTCCCAAAGTGCTAGGATTACAGGCGTGAGCCACCGCGCCCTGCCCTTAGGCCTACTTCTCGTTCATGTTTGTCTCCTGCTCAGGAGCTGATCTACGACTGGCTCTAATTGCAGCTTAATAAGCCTGTGGGGGAGGAGTGGGAAGGTGGGGACATGACAAGCCCTACCTGCCAGGGTGTCCTGGTGGTGGTGGCCGAGCACCATGGCCTGAATAGCTGGGAGCTCATGCAGGAGACGCTGGAAAACGAGGCTGTGATGTTGCAGGGAGGGAGGGGCGGGCACTCCGGACAGCAATGCAGGAGCGACACAGCTGTGGGCTGCTGTGTCCCTCCCCACGCCTCGCCTGTATCTGGGACGCAGCACCCACAGGTGTCACGGGTCTGGGGAGCAGAACGCCCACAGGAACTGGCAGTGCGAAGGTGGGGGCCACTGAGATCACAGCAACAATCCCTGACAGTGTAGGGGCAGGGGGCTTGCAGGGGGCTGGAGGCGTCCCGTGTGGACAGCTGTCGGGACCTGCCAAGCACTGTGCCTGGTGACCTTCAGGCCCTGTGCCAGTCTCTGGGGAGAAGCTGTCCACCTAGGGCCTCAGGGAGAGTGGGCGGATGTCGAGGGAAGCCCGAGGCCCCACGCCTGCCCCCCTCGTGTCTGAGTCCCCATGGTTTCTCTGCCTCTAGGCTATGCCCACTGGAAGGGCCAAGTGCTGAATTCTGATGAGCTCCAGGAGTTGTACGAAGGCCTGAAGCTGAACAACGTGAATAAATATGACTACGTGCTCACAGGTGGGTGCCCGAGCAAGCCGCTACAGGGGCTGCGGACCCCTCTCCAGCCAGGGTGGACTCAGGGAGGCCCAGAGTACCCCTACCGTGGCCCAGCTCCCATCCCTGCTTCTTCAAGGAGGGCCTTGGCGTGAACATGACCTAGACATGTTCAAAGGTCATATATAAGGGTGGGCATGGGATCGAACCTGTAATCCCAGCACTTTGGGAGGCCTAGGAGGGAGGCTTGCTTGAGGGCAGGAGTTGGTTCTGGCCACCCTGTGCCTGCCTGGACAATGACTGCCCTGGCAATGCCAAATCGCCTCTCTTCCTATGGCCACACTGGGGTTCCGGTGCCGAGGGGAGAGTGTAGGCGGGATGTTGAGAGCACTGCCCGGGGAAAGGCAGGTGGGTGGGACACTCAGGTAGGTGACGGGCTGTTACCTAGTACACTGGCATCCTTTGTCAAACTTTCTGGTTAAAAACAAATTGTATTTCAGGCCAGGCGCAGCGACTCACGCCTGTAATCCCACACTTTGGGAGGCCAAGGTGGGCCGATCAGAGGTCAGGAGTTCTAGACCATCCTGGCCAATATGGTGAAACCCCGTCTCTGCTAAAATTACAAAAACTAGCCAGGTGTGGTGTCAGGAGCCTGTAGTCCCAGCTACTCGGGAGGCTGAGGCGGGAGAATTGCTTGAGCCTGGGAGGTGGAGGTTGCAGTGAGCTGAGATTGCACCACTGCCCTCCAGCCTGGGCGAGAGTGAGACTCCATCTCAAAAAAAAAAAAATGTGTATTTCTATACATATTTAAATTTTGTCTTTTTGAGACAGGGTCTCACTCTGTGGCCCAGGCTGGAGGGCAGTGGTGCAATCTCAGCTCACTGCAACCTCCGCCTCCCGGGCTCAGGTGATCCTCCCACCTCAACCTCCCAAGTAGCTGGGACTAAAGGGTGTGCACCACAATGCCCAGCTATTTCTTTTTTTTTTTTTTTTTTTTTGTAGAGACAGGGCTTTGCCATGTTGCCCAGGCTGGTCTTGAACTCCTCTGCTCAAGCGATCCACCTGTCTTAGCCTCCCAAAGTGTTAGAATTACTTTGTGTGTAAGTGGTGTGAGCCACTGCACCCGGCATCTATACATGCTCAAAGGTCATATATAAGGGTGGGCACAGGGGCTTGAACCTGTAACCCCAGCACTTTGGGAGGCCTAGGAGGGAGGCTTGCTTGAGGACAGGAGTTCAAGACCAGCCTGGGCAACCGAGTGAGGCCCCTGTCTCTACAAAACATTTTTTAAAAATAAATTAGCTGGGCATAGTCCCCAAGTACTTGGGAGGCTGACATGGGAGAACTGCTTGAGCCTGGGGGTTCAAGGCTGCAGTGAGCTGCGATTGAACCACGGCACTGTGGGCTGGGGGACAGAGTGAGACTCTGCCTCAAAATAAATAAATGAGATTACGTTCAAGTGTCATATGCTTATTACTGAAAGTAGAACTATAAATAAAGGAAAGATTTCTCCTCCACCTCTCGCCATGGGTTCGTGCCCCTGAAGCACAGCGTTTCTGTTGGGAATGCGGCCGGGTCTGCCCTTGGTGTCTTGGGACTGTGGGGACGCCCCGCCCCGCCCTGCCCTCATACAAGGTGTGCTGCTGGTGGTTACCTTTCTTGGAGCCACAGTTGATCGTGGCAAGCCTCCTGTTTTCCGAGGGTAACCTGGATCTCCCCTCGAAGGTTACACGAGGGACAAGTCGTTCCTGGCCATGGTGGTGGACATCGTGCGTGAGCTGAAGCAGCAGAACCCCAGGCTGGTGTACGGTAGGCAGGGGTCCACCCCTGGGCCTGGCTGTATGGCCCGCACAGGGTGGGGCTGGCCTGGGAGCCGGGGACGGGACGTGCCAGCCTCCTGCCTCCTCTGCACCCCTCCGTGCCCCACCTCTCCGGGCCGGTGAGCTGCATCTGCCAGGCCTCCGGGGATGTGGGCCTGCTGAAGTCCGCAGGCTAGAAGCGTTTGCCGGTGACCCTGGTGTCTTGTGTGGCTGGTGGGCGACATGAAGGGGTGTCAGTGTGCTCATAGAGCGGGGCTGCTGTGTGAAGGCCTGGGGCCCAGGTAGCACCATTGTGTGACTACACTGACTTTAAAGGCGGAGGGGGCAAGGGGCCACACTCAGGCAAGGCCAGGCTGGGGAGTGGGGGAGCGGAGGGTCACACCCAGGCAGGGCCAGGCTGGGGAGTGGGGGAGAGGAGGGCCACACCCAGGCAGGGCCAGGCTGGGGAAAGGGGGAGGGGAGGGTCACACCCAGGCAGGGCCAGGCTAGGGAGTGGCCAAGTCTTCAGGGGCATCTGCCTAGATGGGTCTTTCCTTAGAGGCCAGGCAGCGCTGGGTCCATCTTGTCACCTGGGAGAAGGGGCAGCGTCACCCAGCCTGGCAGACAGGCTCATTCTGGGGCACAGGTCTCCTGGGCAGCGGGAGGGCAGGCCTGCCCCCAGCATGGTTTGCCATACTGTGTACCATCGCCCAAAGGGAAGGTGCTTGTTGGGACAGACGTGTGAGGCCTGGGTTGTGTGTGCTCCGGCCCCGGAAGAGGAAGGGAGCCAATGCACCTGCCTGGGTGACAAGCAATGGTGAATAGCACCTCAGAGCAACTGGGATGACTGCCACCAAACACACAGGAAACAGCAAGTGTGGGCGAGGACGGGAAACCCTCACACTGCTGGTGGGAATAGAGAAGCGCGGCCACTGTGGAAAACAGACTGGGAGTTCCCCAACAAGCAGAACACAGACACCATGTGACCAGCAAACCTGCCCTGGGTAAATATCAGAGACAGCTGGGAACAGAGACTCAAGCAGATGTGCGTATACCCACGGCCATAGCAGCGTTATTCCAGTGACCATGGTGGACACAGGCTGTGTCTATTGAGGGGTGATAGACAAAATGTCTGTGTGCACAGTGGAGTATTGCTTAGTCTGGAAAAGGAAGGAAATTCCACGCCGCATTGTGGATGAGCCTGGAGGATGTGATGCTCTGTGAAAGAAGCCACACGCCCAAGGGCAACTGCTACGTGCTTCTGTTACCTGAAATACCCAGGAGCGGCCAGTTTGTCGTTCGTCGAGGTAGAGCCGACGAAGGCTGGGTGCAGCGTCTCACGCATTTTGGGAGGTCATCCCAGCACTTTGGGAGGCCAAGGCAGGCGGATCAGCTGAGGTCAGGAGCTCAAGACAAGCCTGGCCAACATGGTGAAACCCCATCTCTACTAAACATTAAAAAATTACCTGGGCGTGGTGGTGCACACCTGTAATCCCAGCTACTCGGGAGGCCGAGGCAGGAGAAGAGCTCGAACCTGGGAGGCAGTTTTCAGGGAGCCGAGATCACACCATTGCACTCCAGTCCAGGCGACAGAGCAAGACTCCGTCTCAAAAAAAAAAAGAAAGCAGACTAGATGTTACCAAGGCTTAGGCAGGGGGAATGTGGAGTGAGTGTTTAACAGGGACAGAGTTGCATTTGGGAAGATGAAAGTGTTTTGGAGGTGGATGGCAGTCACGGTTATACAGCAGTGGGAACGCCTTCACTGCCCCTGAGTTGCCTAATAATGGTTAAACTGGCAAAGATTAAGGTATATATTTTTTACTACCTTAAAAAGTTAAATTTAAAAAGAGAAGAATATTTGCTTCAACTTGGCAGCTTAAAAAAGAAAAAAGCCAAATGCGGTTGTTCATGCCCAAAATCCGAGCCCTTTGGGAGGATCGCTTAAGCCTAGGAGTTCAAAACCAGCCCAGGCAACTAGTGAGAACCCATCTGTACAAATCATTTGAAAGTCAGCGGGGTGTGGTGGCACATGCCTGTGGCCCCAGCCACTTGGGAGGGTGACGCAGGAGGATTGCCTGAGCCTGGAAGATTGAGTCTGCAGTGAGCCACGATTGCACCACTGCACTCCAGCCTGGGCAACACAGCAAGATCCTGCCTAAAATCTAAAAAGGGGCGGGGGGAGAAAGAAATGTTGAGGGTTTCTTACCTGTCAGCTGTAGCGCTTGCTGATAAGACGCCCTGTGCCTCTGCAGTGTGTGATCCGGTCCTGGGTGACAAGTGGGACGGCGAGGGCTCCATGGTGAGTAATTCCATGCGTGTGGTTTAAAAGCGTGGTGAGTGGAGCTCTTCCTGTCCAGCTGGAAGACAGGCCCACGTCTCTAAGTGTCTAACTTGGTGAGACTCCTCTGTCCAAGGGGAAAGAGACAAACCTTGTTAGGAAGGAGGAAGGGGACCCACATGTTTTTTGGAAAGCACCAGACAGTAGATAAATATGTAAGGCTTTGCCGGCGCACGGCCCTGCCACGGCCGTTCCTGTTAGAGCACAGAAGCCACCACCAGCGAGAGGTGCACAAACAGATAACGATTTTCTTTTTTTTTTTCTTATTAAGACAGAGTCTCGCTCAGTCACCCAGGCTGGAGTGCAATGGCACGCTCTCGGCTCACTGCAACCTCCGCCTCCCAGGTTCAAGCAATTCTCATGCCTTAGCCTCCCGAGTAGCTGGAATTACAGGCATGCACCACCGCACCCAGCTGATTTTTGTATTTTTACTAGATAGGGTTTCACCATGTTGGCCAGGCTAGTCTCGAACTCCTGGTCTCAAGTGATCCACCCGCCGGCCTCTGAAAGTGCTGGGATTATAGGTGTGAGCCACCACACCCAGCCATGAATGACTGTTTTCCAATACAATTTCATTTGTGGACACCGAAATTTGAATTTTCTATAATTTTTAAGTGTCCCAAAATGTCATTCTTTTTTTGACATTGTTTTCCCCTAACCATTTAAAAATGTAGAAAGCATGCTGGACGCAGTGGCTCACGCCTGTAATCCCAGCACTTTGGGAGCCCAGGCTTTCAAGATCAGCCTGGGCAACGTGGCGAAACCTCCCCATCTCTAATCAAAATACAAAACAATTAGCCAGGTGTGGTGGCACCAACCTATAGTCCCTGCTACTTGGGAGGCTGAGGTGGGAGGACTGCTTGAGCCCAGGAGGTGGAAGCTGCAGTGAGCTGAGATCGCACTGGTACACTCACTCCAGAGTGAGACTCTGTCTCAAAACACAAATGTAGAAACCGCTCAGCCTATTAGCTGTGTCGTAACAGCAGCAGCTTCAGCCTGCATACCTTGACATGGGATCAGGTAGATGGAGAACAAATCCACGGTGGCTAGCCCAGAAGCCTGGAATTTAGGAGCCCCAGGTCACCCTGCCCGTGGGTTTTCAACCCAGCCATTTCGCGCCCAGGCCGTTTCAGTGTCCGCCTTCATTGTCGTTGTGCTAATGTGTCTGTTGCTGCACATTCCCTCAGCACAGTGGGCTTCTCCACTGCCACAGGACACACTCGGCCTGTGCCCTCCCTGCCCCGCTGGGTCGGTGGTTGAAGTCAGGATGTCTGTCGCTGGGTGTGTCGTGAGTGGGTGTGCTGGTCTGCTCAGCGTCTGTCTTTGTCCACTTTCTCCCCTGCTTGTTCTCCAGAAGGTTCCATGCCCCGCGCCCACCCCGGCTCACAGCCCTCTGCCTTCCCTTCACGGTGCTCCCTGGTGTGGGCTCTGCTGACCCTCGGCAGACGCTCATGGTTGGATCACAGAGTTGGGGCTGCTGTCCAGTGCGGTGCAGCTAAGGGATCTGGCCCCTTGATGTAGTCACATTTGTTTTCCTGAACGACAGTGGCCTAAACATGAGCCCCTGTCTCAGACAAGCAGTCATTCATATCTTCCATCTCTGTGAGGTCAGAGGGATGTGTTGCGCCTCCCTACCCAAAATAGGGCTCTATAAAGAGCTCTCCTTCCATTTTCTGGTCCGGGTATCGAGGACTCCAGGCACCGCCCACCCATCCTTAGTGCCTCCTAAACCCTGTCACAGCATGGTCGCAGCGGCCACCTCACATGCTCTGAGCACCACGTGCAGAGGTGCCTCCTGCAGGGCCCTGATCTCCAAGGGAGGTTTCCGGAAGCAAAGTGAAGGGATTGGACACTCAGGCCACTCAGCCAGCAAGGGCTGACGGAATGTTCCGTAAAGCCCACAGAATTCTCCCAGAGCTGTGCACTGGCTCCAGCTTAAATTTGATCATTAGAGAAAACCATGTGTTGAATTGTTTGTCAGGCAACTTAGACAAAAACAAATAGATGAAGAGTGCATTGATGCAGCCAGGAGGAGCTCCTAGGTCGGGCTCCCAGCCCTCCCTGGATGACCAGGGGGACTCCACCCACCCGCCGGGTTTCCCTTTTCTCCTCTCCCTCCTCCCTCCCTCCCTCCCTCCTTCACCTTGTCCTGCTCCCAGGCCCTCTGCAGGAACTCACTGTGCCCCTGAGTCCTCCCTCGGCCCCTTGGGGTTCCCACTCTCGTGTGCCTCTGCCACACATGCCCCTATGATGGGAACCATTTGTCTCCACGGTCGGGGGCCTGGCCCCGAGCCTGGACTTCAGAGGCCTTTTTGGGGAGCACTTCCTGGTGGGCATCCCTCCCAGTGACTCTCTTGCTGCCTCCTTTTCACAGTACGTCCCGGAGGACCTCCTTCCTGTTTACAAAGAAAAGGTGGTGCCAGTTGCAGATATTATCACGCCCAACCAGTTTGAGGCCGAGTAAGTCATTTTATTTATATTATATCATATTATCATTATATTAAGTTATGTTTTACTTTATTTTTTGAAACGGAGTCTCACTCTTGTTGCCCAGGCTGGAGTGCAGTGGCGCGATCTCAGCTCATTGCAACCTTCTTCTCCCGGGTTCAAGTGATTCTCCTGCCTCAGCCTCCCAAGTAGCTGGGGTTACAGGCACACAGCGCCACAGCCAATTCTTGTATTTTTAGTAGAGGTGGGGTTTCACCATGTTTGGCCAGGCTGGTCTTGAACTCCTGACCTCAAGTGTTCCACCTGCCTTGGCCTTCCAAAGGGCTGGGATTACAGGCGTGAGCCACTGTGCCTGGCAGAGTAAGTCATTTTAAATGGCGAACACTACCAGTCCTTCTCCAGGAAGAGCCACAGAACCCCTAGGAGCAGAAGAGGAGGGGCGTCCCGGAGCTGCGGGCATGCAGGGGCCACCACAGCGGGGGTGGGGGCAGCTGTGGAGGAGGCATGTCACCTGCCACCCTGTGAGGGGAGGCGAAGTGCGTTGGCCTGCCTGCCTGATACTGAGTTTGAAAAGGTCTTTCTTTGGGTACATGCCCTGCCCCCCGCCCGCTGAAGAATCAGATGCCAAGGGGAAGCCGCCAGCACCCCAGTGCCGTGAAGCATGGAGCTGCCCGAGGAGGGGGCCGGTGCCTATCACAGCTTAGCTATACCTGGCCCAGAGCCAGGTCCCGAGCCCCCCATTCACACAGGGATGGGGGCAGCTGGACTCCTGGAGTACTGGGATCCCTGACCTGGGCCTGTCCGAAGCGGGGGGCCCCGAGCCATGGGTGGCCTGTGCATGCATTAATCGTTAGCAGCTCTTTCACTTTGTGTGGATGTCAGTCACTTATGTTGGGACCCTGCACTGTGGCGTGGTCCTTAAGTGGAGGCTGTGGCCGCTGTTCATCACCATGGTTACCTATAAACAGCAGCCATGACTGGGCTTTCCCTACCTCCTCTCGTGTGAGGGGCCCTTTGGAACCAAACCCCACATGTTGCAGAGGCCCTGGCCCGTGGCGGCCAGTGGACAGAGTTATCTGTGGGGATGGCGGTTTCCAGAGCCTCTGGGGTTTTGGGAATGTCAGCACACTACTGGGAGAGGAGAGGCTCACCTGTCCCCGCTCGCCTGCCCCCGCCCGTCTTCCAGGTTATTGAGTGGCCGGAAGATCCACAGCCAGGAGGAAGCCTTGGCGGTAAGGAGGCCCTCGGGGGCCTGCGTGGGGCAGATGCACCATTCACGGTGCAGACGGGAGACGGGCTGCCTGGGTGGCAACATGTGGTCATGTCTCCCCAGTGGTGACTGAACCATCTACCAGTCAGGGGCCTCCAGAGACCAGCAGGTTATGTGTGCTTGTACGTGCATGGGTGCACATGTGTGTGAAGAGATATTACAAGGTGGCGGCTTGAGCTGTCTGGGGGCTCCTGGGCAGGTTTGGAATTTGCAGGGCAGGCCGTTGGGAAGGGCGGGCTGGACACGCGACACAGGAGCAGATGCAGCAGCCCAAGGTGCAGTTTCTTCAACGTCATTTTCTCTGAGACTTGGGGACCGCGGGTATCATGTAGGCCTCGAGCCTGGGTAGAGTCACCTTAGTCCTTTCGGCTGCTGTGACAAAATGCCTGGGACTGGGTGATTTATTAAAAAAAAAACAGAGCTTTTGGCTGGGTGCAATGGCTCACACCTCTCATGCCAGCACTTTGGGAGGCCGAGGTGGGTGGATCACTTGAGGTCAAGAGTTTGAGACCAGCCTGGCCAACAAGGTGAAACCCCATCTCTATTAAAAATATAAACATTAGCCAGGCGAGGTGGTGGGTGCCTATAATCCCAGCTACTTGAGAGGCTGAGGCAGGAGAATCGCTTGAAGCCGGGAAGCAGAGGTTGCAGCGAACCAAAATCGCACCACTGCACTCCAGCATGGGCAACCCAGTGAGTGAGACTCCGTCTCAAAAAAAAAAAACGAAAAACAAAATGGCTGGGCACAGTGGCTAACGCCTGTAATCCCAGCACTTTGGGAGGCCGAGGCGGGCAGATCACAATGTCAAGAGATCAAGACCATCCTGGCCAACACGGTGAAACCCTGTCTCTACTAAACAGACCCAAATTAGCCGGGCGTGGTGGCATACACCTGTAGTCCCAGCTACTCAGGAGGCTGAGGCAGGAGAATTGCTTGAACCTGGGAGGCGGGGATTGCAGTGAACCAAGATTACGCCACCCAGGCTGGGCGACAGAGTGAGACTCTGTCTCAAAAAAAAAAAAAAAAAAAAAAAGTATTAATGTGGAATAAATACAGCATTTCAAAACAGAGAGGGAAAGAATGGAGTATTCCAAAGAGGATGTCATTCCAAACAATCTGGAATATAGATAAAGTGATATACATAGATCACACATGATAAAATCTCACATGTATACAAGATTGAAACATTTAAACCACTAAACAGGTATACATATTTAAAAATTGACATGTGGGCCAGGCACGATGGCTCACACCTGTAATCCCAGCACTTTGGGAGGTGGAGGCAGGAGGATCACTTGACCCTTTGAGTGCAAGACCAGCCTGGGCACCATAGTGGGCATGGAGGCAGGCTATGATCCCAGCTACTCAGGAGACTTAGATGGCACGATCACTTGAGCCAGGGCTGCAGTAAGCCATTACGGCACCACTGCACTCCAGCCTGGGTGACAAAGTAAGAGCTTGTCGAAAAAAACAACAAAAGGATATGATGCCAAAGACAAACCATAAATTTAATATTGGTTACATTTTATAATAGAGAAAAACAAGCACCTCCATTCCCTTTCCAGCAAAACTTTGTAAGTCCATTATGGGAATTCAAAGAAATGCAAATATTTAAGTAAAATATGTGAAATATCATTTATTGAAATTTGCTTTTTTTAAATTTATGCTTTATTTTGTTTTGTTTTTGTTTTGTTTTGTTTTGCTTTTTGGAGACAGAGTTTTTTGCTCTTGCTGCCCAGACTGGAGTACAATGGTGCCATCTCAGCTCACTGCAATCTCTGCCTCCTAGGTTCAAGCGACTCTCCTGCCTGAGCCTCCTGAATAGCTGGGATTACAGACACACGCCACTACACCCATCTAATTTTTTGTATTTTTAATAAAGACAGGATTTCACTATGTTGGCCAGGCTGGTCTTGAACTCCTGACCTCAGGTGATCCATCCGCTTTGGCTTACCGGTGTGAGCCACCGCACCCGGCCAAATTTATACATTATATACTGAAAAGTTCACTTTGTTTAGTGCATTTTTTGTTGTTGTTTTTGAGATGGAGTCTCACTCTGTTGCCCAGGCTGGAGTGCAATGGCGCAATCTCGGCTCACTGCAACCTCCACCTTCCGAGTTCAAGGAATTCTCTGCCTCAGCCTCCCGAGCAGCTGGGATTACAAGCATGTGCCACCATGCCTGGCTAATTTTTGTATTTTTAGTAGAGATGGGGTTTCACCATCTTGGCCAGGCTGGTCTCGAACTCCTGAACTCATGATCAACTCACCTCAGCCTCCCAAAGTGCTAGGATTACAGGCATGAGCCACTGCACCTGCCCTATTTAGTGCATAATTTTGTGAGTTTTGACAAATGCATAGATTTGTGTAACCACCACCACAAGCAAGATACAAAATTGTTTTATCTCTGTCAAAAAAGTTTTTCCATGCTACCTTTTTAAAGTCAGATTCTCTCACCACTCTTGGCCTCTTGCAACCACTATCTATTCATTGGGCCTACATGTTTGCCTTTTTTAGAATATTGTATAAATGGAAGCATACGGTATGTAGTCTTGAATCTGTTATATTATACTTAACACAATGAAATTGAGATCCTTCTGTGTTGTTTTGTGTACCAGTACCTCTGTTTGTTTTTCTTGCTGAGTCCTATTTCTTGGTATGGATTTGCCAGTTTCCTTATCCATTCCCCAGTCCAGGGACATAGAAGTTGTTTCCAACTGGGGGAAATAATAAATAAATAAAATATTTTTAAGTTTAAGATTTGAAAAGAAGAGTAATATATACCTATGGTATGGGCTTGAGGAAATGTTTATTCCTAGTGTATTAGTCAGGACTCTCCAGAGAAACAGAACCAACAGGAGGAGGGAGGGAGAAAGAGAGATTGATTATGAGAAATTAGTACACATGACTGTGGAGGCTGAGAAGTCCCACAGTCTGTCATTCGCAAGCTGGAGACCCAGGAATGCTGGTGGTGTAATTCTGTATCAGTCCAAAGGCCCAAGAACCAGGGAAGCCAATGGTGTAAATCCCAGTCCAAGGAAAGAGGATGAGATGAAATGTCCCAGCTCAACAATGAGGCAGAAAATATGGGTGAATTCCTCCTTCCTTTGCCTTGTGTTCTATCCAGGCCCTCAGCAGATTGAATGATGCCCATACACATGCGGAGGGCGATCTGCTTTACTGAATCTACTGATTCAAATGCTAATCTAACCTGGAAACACCCTCATAGATGCACCCATAATGTTTAATGAGGACACCCTGTGGCCAAGTCAAGTTTACACATAAAATTAAACATCACAGCTATTCATTTTTATTGTGAATTTGATTCATGTAAACTCTGGAGGCTCATTTTTTGCCTCTCATTTCTTTTTTTGTACCTTTCTCCCTTTTATATTTAGTTGACACCTAATAATTGTACATATTTAGGGGATATAGACTGATATTTTGACGTGTATAAAATGTATAATGATCAAGTCAGGCTGATTAGCATATCCCTCACCTCAGACATTTATTTTTCTTTCTGTTGTAAACATTAAAACTCCTCTCTTCTAGATTTTTGAAAACATACAATAAATTAAAGCCAATCATATTTACCCTACAGGGCTGCAGAACACCAGGGCTCATGTCTTCTACCTAGCTGTAATTTTGTATTCATACATCAATCTTTCCCCATCTTCCCCTTCCCACTATCCCCTCACCTTCTAATACTCATAATTCTACTCATTACTTCTATAAGCCCCAATTTTTTAAGCTCCCAAATATAAGTGAAAACATGCAGTATTTATCTTTCTGTGCCTGACTTATTTCACTTAGTGACATCCAAGCCCATCCATGTTATTGCGCATGATAGGATTACGTTTTTTTATAGCTGAATCATATTTCACTGTGTATATATACCAGATTTTCTTTTTCCATTCACCTGTTGGTGGACGTTTAGATTGATATCATATCTTAGCTATTGCAAATAGCGCTGCTATAAACACAGGAGTGCAGGTATCCCTTTGATATGTGGATTTCCCTTCCTTTGGATACGTGCTCAGCAATGTGATTGTTGGATTGTATGGTGGTTCTATTTTATTTTTTGAGAAACCTTCACACGATTTTCTGTAGTGACTGTACTAATTCACATTCCCACCAACAATGTCTAAGAGTTCCCTTTTCTCTACATCCTTACCAGCATTTTTTTTTTGTCTTTTTGATAATGGCCATTTAACTAGAGTGAGATGATACCTCATAGTGATTTTGATTGGCATTTCCCTGATGACTGGACATTTTTTCATACAAATGGCGCCATTTGTATGTATTTTTTGAGATATGTCTATTCAGATCCTTTGCCGACATTTTAATCAGATTGTTTTCTGTTTTTGCTGTCAAGTTGTTTCGCATTATTTGTATATTCTGAATATTAGTCCCTTTTGGATAAATAGTTTACAAGTATTCTCTACCATTCTACAAGTTGTCTCTTCACTCTCTTGATTGTTTCCTTTGCTGTGCAGCTTTTTAGTTTCTACAGTACCATTTATCTCTTTTTGTTGTTGTCTGTGCTTTTTATTTATTTGCTTATTTATTTATTTTGCTACAGGGTCTCACTCTTTTGCCCAGGCTGGAGCGCAGTGGTATGATCATAACTCACTACAGCCTCCACCTCCTGGCCTCAGCTGATCCTCCTGCCTCAGCCTCCCGAGC
This sequence comes from Cheracebus regulus, assembly GCA_963574635.1. Taxonomy (NCBI): domain Eukaryota; kingdom Metazoa; phylum Chordata; class Mammalia; order Primates; family Pitheciidae; genus Cheracebus; species Cheracebus regulus. The sequence goes on from CAUYQU010019936.1 coordinate 142,603, forward strand.
TGCTGGGACTACAGGCACCCGCCACCATGACTGACTAGATTTTGTATTTTTAGTAGAGATGGGGTTTCACTATGTTGCCTAGGCTGGTCTTGAACTCCTGTACTCAAGCAGTCTGCCCACCTCAGCCTCCCAAAGTGCTAGGATTACAGGTGTACACCACTGTGCCCAGCCTGTCTGCTTTTTAAGGCTTATTCATAAAATTTTTGCCTAGACCGATGCCCTGAGGAGGTTTCTCCAGGTTTACTTCTAGTATTTTTACAGTTTTGGTCTTATGTTTAAGCCTTTAATCCATTTTGAGTTGGTGTTTGTATGTGGTGACAGGTAGGGATCTGCTTTTGTTCTGCACATGGCTATCCAGTTTTTCCAGTACAATTTATTAAACAGGGGGCCCTGTACCCAATACACATTCTGGGCAAGAACCTCATTTTAATTAAACTTTAAAGGACTTACAATATTGCAATTCCACTTATATGACTTTATAATGATGAAATAAATTTGTTGATATATGTGCAAGTATGTTTATATCAATCAGGGTCCAAATGGTAAAGGAGAGATCACTCAAGTAATACAACTGAGAGAATTTGATGAGGATTGGTTAAAGCAGGTGTTTTAATGGTAAAAGCGAACACTGAGCTAACACAAGATGACAACAGCAGGTAGCAGCTACCCGCCTAGTGCTGGGAAACAAATGGAAAAGATTAAGATCCTAAGAACCTAGAAGCTCACGAGAGTGGCCCCACAGAGCTAGGATTAGGCAGACAGCGGAGGCACGGGCAGTGCCTGGATCATGCTGGTACCACAGCTGTTCAGAGAAGAGCTTTGCAGAGCTGCAATTCACACCTCAGAAGGGTGCTGTTCAGTTGCTAACTGGACTTTCAGAAAGGCATGTAGAGGCATATTGTGTTCACCTCTGAGAGTCTTTACTGTCCAGCTGGTGCTGGTGGCCAGATCCCAGCCGAATTACAATTCAAATTTTTATAAAATATAAGAGAATTTATGTTTTCTATAGGTTCATGTATAACGGATAAAATACCAGGGAAAATGTTCTCACTAAACTGATAGCAGTCATTACCTTTGTGGAAGAAGCTACCTGGGGACACTTCTATAAGTATAAAAGAGCTTTTATACTTACATGAAAGGGCAATGCATTTTACTATTACTTATGACAGTATAAATTAATAATTTTAAAGAATAGACAACACAAACTTGATACATACACTCACATGTGGGACAGCAGGAGAGTGGACAACCTAACATAGCTCTTTCTCCATGGCATGGGAACTTCCCCTGTCTGGTTTTCACTCTTGCCATCTTCAACTGGGTCAATCTACTCTACCACCCAGGGCTCTGAAAATAAAATGTGGGAGCTCCTAGCCCAAGGCCTACCTGGAATATTGTAATTCCTCATTAAATGTGATTTAAGTATTGTATCAGGGTTCTCCAGAGAAACGTGTGTGTGTGTGTGTGTGTGTGTGTGTGTGTGTGTGTGTGTATACATGCATGTATATGTGTGTGTATATGTATCTATTTGAGAGAGATTTATTATAAGGAATTGGCTTATGTGATCATGCAATCATAGTGGTTGACAACTCTCAAGATCTGAAGGATGATGAGTCCATGTTTGGGGACCCAAGAGAGCAGTTGTGTAGTTCCAGACTGAAGGCTTGCAGGCTTGAGCCCCAGGAAGAGCAGATGTTGCAGTTCAAGTCCAAAGGCAGGAAAAAGCTAATGCGTCAGTAAGAAGGTAGTAAAGCAGGAGGAATTTCCTCTTAATTAAGGGACAGTTAGACTTTTTGTTTTATTCAAGCCTTCAAGTGATCAGATGAGGCCCACTCACATCAGGGAAGACAAGCCACTCAGTCTACCAATTTTGTTTTTTCTTGTAGCGGGGTTTTTGCTGTTTTTCTTTGAGGGAGGAGTCTTTTTTTTTTTTTTTCTTTTTTTTTTGAGACGGAGTTTCGCTCTTGTTGCTCATGCTGGAGTGCAATGGCACTCTCTCAGCTTACCGCAATCTCCACCTCCCAGGTTCAAACGATTCTCCTGCCTAAGCCTCCTGAGTAGCTGGGATTACAGGCATGCATCATCATGCCTGGCTAATTTTTTATATTTTTAGTAGAGACGGGGTTTCTTCATGTTGGTCAGGCAGGTCTCAAACTCCCAACCTTGGGTGATCTGCCCGCCTTGGCCTTGCAAAGTGCTGGGATTATAGGCATAAGCCACCGCACCCACCCAGGGGAAGTTATTTTTTAGCATAATAAAATTTTTACTTTTTAATTGTGCTTGATTTTAGATTCAGGGGATACATGTGCATGTTTGCTACATGGGCATATCATGAACTAGTGGGGATTGGACTTCTAGTGTACTCATTACCAAAGTAGTGAACATTATCCAAATAGTGAGCCCTCACCTGCTTCCCACCCTCCTCCCTTTTGGAGTCCCCATTTCCATCTTTGTGTCAATGTGTACCTATTGTTTAGCCCCCACTTATAAGTGAGAACATGCAGTATTTGCTTTTCTGTTTCTGAGCTACTTTGCTTAGGATAATAACCTCCAGCTCCATCTATGTTGCTGCAAAGGACTGAAAGCTGGGTAATATTCCATGGTGTATATGTACTATATTTTTTTATCCAGTCAACTGTTGATGGACACTTAGCTTGGTTCCATGATTTTAATATTGTGAATAGTGCTGCTAGGAATATTCAAATGCCAATGGTGGGTTTTGTTGTTGTTGTTGTTGTTGTTGTTTGAGACAGGGTCTACTCTGTCACCCAGGCTGGAACGTAGTGGTGCATTTCTGGCTCACCGAAGCCTCAACCTCCTGGGCACAAGGGATCTTTCTGCCTCAACCTACCAAGTAGCTGGGACTACAGACACGTGCCATCACACTAGGCTCATTTTTGTATTTTTTGTAGAGACAAGTTTTTGCCATGTTACCTAGTTGGTCTTAAACTGCTAGGCTCAAGGGATCTGCCTGTCTCAGCCTCACAAAGTGCTGCGATAATAGGCTTGAGCCACACATGCCTTTTTTTCTTTTTGAGACGGAGTCTTGCTCTGTTGCCCAGGCTGGAGTGCAGTGGTATGATCTCAGTTTACTGCAACCTCCACTTCCCGGGTTCAAGCAGTTTTCTGCCTCAGTCTCCCGAGTAGGTCAGTTTAAGAAGGTCAGATTACAGGTGCATGCCACCATGCCCAGCTAATTTTTGTATGTTTTTAGTAGAGATGGGTTTCACCTTATTGGCCCAGCTGGTCTGGAACTTCTGACCTTGTGATCCGCCAGCCTCAGCCTCGCAAAATGCTGGGATTACAGGTGTGAGCCACTGCGCCCGGTGGTCTTTTTTTATATAATGTCTTCTTTTCCTTTGGGTAGATATCCATTACTGGGATTGCTGGTTCTATTTTTAGCTCTTTGAGACAACTCTACAGTGTTTTCTTTAGAGGTTTATACTCCCACCAACAGTGTATAAGTGTTCCCTTTTCTCTGCATCCATGCCAACATCCATGTTTTTCACTTTTTTTTTTAAAGACTAGTCAAGTGCAGTAGTGAGAAGGGGAGAAAGAGTAGAACAAGGAGTTCAGTCTATAACTGACCATGAACAATCAACTGAGATAACTCAATACCTTCAGACAAGTCTTGTCTTTCTAATAATAGCCATTCTGCCAGTCTACTGGTTTAAATGTTAATCTCATTCAGAAACTCCCTTACAGACACATCCAGAATATCTGGGCACCCTGTGACCAAGTTAACACATAAAATTAACCATCACAGATATTAACTTTCATTGTTGTGCATAGGAGGAATCTGAGCCCAGAAAAGCAAAGCGATGTCACAGAGCACTCACTGACAAACTGGAACTAGCACCCCAGTTCCCTAATGAGGCCCCATTCATTGCTCTACAAGGACAACCTCCCAAGATGTGAAGGCTAATCCAAGTAGTCATGCAGAGACCTGGAATCCAATTCCCACAAACCCTGGCTCCATTCCCATCTGTGACTCTATTTAGGATCCCTAATTCATTGACCATCGTTTCTGTCACCTGGAGTATGTCCTATAGCCGTGTGGGTGCCAGCTGTGTCTACTTCAGTATTCTGAGCTGGAACAACCTGAATATGTATTCTGAACCCCCTCCATGCTGCTGGGAGGTCTTAGATTCCCTATAGGAGAAAAAGGGATGACTTGGTGATGAAATTCTTAGAATATTCTTGAGGTTACAACCCCTCATCCAGCTGGGAGGTGACTTTGAAAGGTGGGACACTGAGAACAAAGTTGTTAATGACAGGTCCAGAGTCTGAAAGGTGGGTTGCAACCATTGCCTCCCAACTCCCTTAAATAAGAGAACTGCAGGCTTCATCCCTGGTGTGGCCCTTTACTTCCAAGAGAAGCAGCCCCTTTTACCAGGATCTCCTTCATACCTATTCCCTCCGAGCAAAAGGGGCTTGCTGGCTGCTGCAATCTGTCTTGCTCCCACAAACACGGTAGTGGAGCCCAAGAGGACTTGCAGCATCAGAAGGGCTGGAGAGGGGACTACCGTGGCCTCAGAACAGCCCAAAGACTAACTCCCAAACATCTCAGTGGCGGGAGCAACAGGTTCAGTGTGGACAGTGGTGCGATACAGCAGCATACAACAATGATGCCTTTGCGTCTTATTTTCTAGAATATATAAATGGCTATAGACTTATGCTTTCAGCCAAGATGGAGTAACAGAAACCAACTTTATCCTCCTATCTGAAAGAACTTGAGCAGCAGACAAAATAAAGGAAATGGCGGCTCACCAGACCATGGACATCAGACAGTTGAAGGACAGCGTTCCTGAGAGACAGGGATCAAGTGAGGTCAGCGCCTGACTGCCTCAACTTACAGCCTGAGACACTCTAGGCAGTGGCATGGGAAAGGGAGCTGTAGGCAGAGCCCAGCACTCTCCATGGTTAAAGCAAATGAAGCTGGGGCCAGGCACAGTGGCTCACGCCTATAATCCCAACACTTTTGGAGGCTGAGGCAGGTGGATCATTTGAGGTCAGGCATTCAAGACTAGCCTGGCCAACATGGTGAAACCCTGTCTCTACTAAAATACAAAACTTAGCCAGGCAGTAGTGGTGGTTGCCTGTGATCCCAGCTATTCAGGAGGCTGAGGCAGGGGAATCGCTTGAGCCTGGGAGGCGGAGATGGCAATGAGCCAAGACTGTGCTACTGCACTCTGGTCTGGGTGACAAAGCGAGACTCTATCTCAAAAATAAAACATAAAAATAAAGGAAATGGAGCTGGCATTTGTAGGACTGAGTCTGCAGGGGAGGGAGTTTCAACAAAAGGAAGCTCCAGAGATAATAAGCAGAGGGGAAAAAACAACCAGAAGAACTTAAGAGAACAGTGCCAGGCATTAAACTCTAGGTTTTTTGAATATACTCCCTGCATCATTCTGTCCTTTCCAGCTGGGCTCACTTAGCACTTCCAAGTTCCAGGGGAAGTTCTGGAGTGGGTGTGGCACTGGAACCTGCCAAATACAAGTTCTCTTTCTGTGATTTGCTCTCTTCAGAACCCTGGGCCTTATAGCTTAGTCCAGTGCCCCCGCCCTCTCAGTGCTGGGAGGGAAGGGTCCCTCACTCTGTGTCAAGGAAGCCCCCAGGCAAGCAGGCAGGTTCCCTTGGACTTCTCTCTGGAAGCCACCACACAGTCATGGCCCTGATGACACCCAAGGGTGTTTAGAACACAGGACTCTGGATGGAACTCTGAGAGCAAATCTACCATCTTACTTTCAAAATCATAGAAGTAAGGTTTGTGGATAGGTCAGAATTTGAATCTCCTTTGGAAAGTGACTCTTTTGGGGAGAGGGGACACAGGTTAAGAATCTGATGTGTGCTACAAGCAGTCTCTTCAGAAACATGAACTTACTCAAGCAGAGACACAATTTTGCTCATTCAGTGAAGTTCATTAACTTCCTGCACCTCCTTAGCCGGCACCAGTTCAACTACTGGAGACAAAGATGTCAGTTTTCTACTTATCTGCATATGGAATCTGTTCTTCAAAGTGGGAACTTGAGGAGCCTGAGCTTGATAAAGAGAGCCAGCTGGTCACCCTGGGTCATTCCCTTCTGACTGGGTTAGGTACATATGGCCGCCCGCCTACGGCTAGAGAGAAGTTTGATGGTATTTAGGCACTTAGTTATGCAAGTGCTCAGTGAAGTCTGTGCATGGTCTAGATTTTAAGGCTTTGTTGGTCAGAGCTGGGCAGGCGGTTGGTTAGAATTCAGTCACCCAGTGAGCCAGGCAAGCAAGAGGGGTTTGGCAAGGATCAAATCATCAAGCCAAAGTTTCCCACATGCAGCAGTGTGATAACGTCTGTGCACAGATCCCCTCCCTCTGTCATGGACTGAACTGTATCCTCTTCAAAGTTCCTATGTTGAAGTCCTAATACCCAGGACCTCAGAATGTGACATTTCAAGACAATACCTTGAAAAATGTAATTAAGTTAAAAGGGGATCATAATCCAATATGACTGGTGTCTTTATAAAAAGAAGAGATTAGAGCACAGTCTCACACACTAGGATGACTATGAGACAGACACGGGAGAAGATGGCTATCTAAAAACCAAGGAGAGGCCTCGGGAGGAACCAACCTGCTCCTTGATCTTGGCCTTCCAGCTTCCACACGGCGAGACCATAGATTTCCATTGTCTTTGCTGCCCGGGCTGCAGTGCTTCGCTATGGCAGCCACAGACACCCTCCCACCCTGCCACAGTGCACTGAAGATGCTTTAGCATGGGTGTCCAAGGGAGAGAATACAGTCATGGGTTCTTAGTTTCTGTTTCTAGTTGGGCTAGCAAAGCCCATTCCTCATCCCTCTTTTCTGCTTATCACTAGAGACGGAAATTAAAAACCACGGCTTCAGGCTGCTGAAATCCTGAAACAAAACAAAACAGGACAACAACAACAATAACAACAACAAAACAGGGTGGGTTGGACAAGTTTGGGAGAGTGGACAGAAAGTCTGACTCCTCCTGGGAGTCCAAATGAGACTTCCATTTGCTGAATGAAAGACAGAGACTTGGCTAGGTACAGTGGCTCATGCCTGTAATCCCAGTGCTTTGGGAGGCTGAGGAGGGAAGATCACGAGCCCAGGACTTCAAGACCAGCCTGGGCAACATAGTGAGACCCAGTTTCTACTGAAAAAAAAAAAAATTGGCAGGGTGGCAGTGGCTCATGCCTATAATCCCAACACTTTGGGAGGCCGAGGCATGTGGATCACTTGAGGTCAGGAGTTCCAGATCAGCCTGGCCAACATGGTAAAGCCCCATCTCTACCAAATAATACAAAAATTAGCTGGGTGTGATGGCACATGCCTGTAGTCCCAGCTACTTGGGAGGTTGAGCTGGGAGAATCACTTCAACCTGGGAGGGGGAGCTTGCAGTGAGCTGAGATGACATCACTGTACTCCGGCCTAGGTGACAGAGTGAGACCCTGTCTCAAAAAAAAAAAAAAATAGGTAGGATGTTGCATGCCTGTAGTCCCAGCTTCTCAGGAGGCAGAGGTGGGCAGATCGCTTGAGGCCCAGAGGCAAAGGCTGCAGTGAGCCAAGATTGTGCCACTTTACTCCTGCCTAGGTGACAGAGCAAGACACTTGTTTCAAAAAAAAAAAAAAAAGACAGTGACTTGATAAGGAGGAGGAAGGAGACCCAAGCAGAGAAAGATGGCACTCATGATCATGACCCAGAAAGCCCTCTTCAGGAGACAAAAGAGTGTGAGGCATGAACAGTGGGAGAGAGGAAATGGGGAAGGGCAATTGCGGCTCAAGCCCCTGGCCACTCGCTCTGTCTTCTGGTCTTCATGGAATGGCTCTAGCAGCCAGATTCTATCCAGTTGAATGAAAATTGAATCCAAATCTTAAAAATTCCATCCCTGTAAGAAGAGGTGGGTGTCAAATAGATTCTAAGAATTCTAATACATTTTACAATATCTTAAAAACTATTAAAGTCAGCCAGGCACAGTGACTCACGCCTGTAATCCCAGAACTTTGGGAGGCCAAGGCGGGCAGATCACCTGAGGTTGGGAGATCAAGACCAGCTTGACCAACATCGAGAAATTCTGTCTCTACTAAAAATATAAAATTAGCTGGGTGTGGTGGCACATGCCTATAATCCCAGCTACTTGGGAGGCTGAGGCAGGAGAATCGCTTGAACATGGGGGGCAGAGGTTGTGGTGAGCTGAGATCTCACCATTGCACTCCAGCCTGGGCAACAAGAGTGAAACTCAGTCTCAAAAAAAAAATTAAAGTCATAGTAATTAAAATATATTTAGCACAGTATAAATGAATAATTGATTAAAGCAGAACTCAGAACAGATGATGGTACATGGAAAATGGTGATATGTATGTATGTATTAAATATTTAGAGACAGGGTCCTGCTTTGTCACCCAGGCTGGAGTGCACTGGTGTAATTATAGCTCACTGTAACCTCAAACAGGTGGGCTCAAGCTACCTGTCACTTGAACCTTGCAAACAGCTGGGATTACAGAAGCATACCTAACCATACCCAGCTAATTTTCTTTTTCTTTTTTGAGATGGAGTCTGTTTCCCGCAGGCTGGAGTGCAATGGCACCATGTCAGCTCTCTGGAACTGCTGCCTCCCAGGTGCAAGCTTCTCCTGCCTCAGCACCCTGAGCAGCTGGGATCACAGGCGCCCGCCACCACACCCAGCTAATTCTTGTACTTTTTTAGTAGACATGGGCTTTCGCCATGTTGGCCAGGCTGTTCTCAAACTCCTGACCTCAGGTGATCTGCCTGCCTCAGCCTTCCAAAGCACTGGAATTACAGGTGTGAGCCACTGTGCCCAGCCACTAATTTTCTTTATTTTTTGCAGCAATAGAGTCATTATGTTGCTCAGGTTGGTCTCCAACTCCTGGCTTCAAGCAATCCTCCAAAAGCACTGGGATTTGAGGTGTGAGCCACACATGCCCAGCCAGATACTGGTGTTTATTGGCCTCATGATGAAGCCATAGCAGAAGTATAGTGTGGGTCTTTGAGCTGTAGAATCAGCAGCTCAAACACTGCTTGAGCCTGTTCACCATCATGCTTCTCTTTGCTTTCCTGTGTTTCCATACATTATTTCTCTTACTGCAAATGCATTCCAGTCACCAAGTAATTGGAACATAAACACCTCCAGTTATGAAAATCTTAGAACAAGCTCTCAGTGGTTCAACTTAGTCAAATACTCATTAATGAAATCTTCAATGTGAGACTAGGAGGGTGAGGTCCTGTGATTGGCCCATCTGGATTAAGCACCAGCAGTACAATACTGTGAACAGCAAGGCAGAGCCTACAAATGCAATAGCCACACCAAAGGATAATTTTGCATACAACAAAAAAGGAATTTCAAATTCATGAAATAATAGTGAATGAATTTAACAGCAAAAGATCAACTGGCTATTCATTTAGAATAAAACAGTCAGCTTCTTAGTTCACACCATATTTAATCGAGGAACAACAGGCAGGGGTCAAGAGAGTATTCTGTTTTTTGTTTTTGTTTTTGTTTTTAAAGACAGAATATTATATTTAAATTAAACACAGTTGTTTCATATGTCTTAAACAAAAGAAAAACCTGAAAAAAATGCAAATTCTAAAAAGAATCTTGGCCAGGCACAGTGGTTCATGCTTGTAATCCTAGCACTTTGGGAGGCTGAGGCAGGTGGATCACTTGAGGTCAGGAGTTCGAGACCAGCCTGACCAACATGGTGAAACCCTGTCTCTACTAAAAATACAAAAAATAGCAGAGTGTGGTCCTATAGGCCCAGTTATTTGGGAGACTGAGGCAGGAGAATCACTTGAACCTGGGAGGCAGAAGTTGCAGTGAGCCAAGATCATGCCACTGCTCTTCAACCTGGGCAACTGAGACTCTACCTCAGAAAAATAAACAAATAAAATAAAAAGAAAAATAATTTCATATTAATACAAGAAGAAACTTCTTTCATATAATGGAATGACCAACAATTTTATTTCTAATGTTTAAATACTTAGCTTATATGCCTTTATCTCTAATAACAGAAAACTCCATGCCAAACTGTTCAGTACCTGTGAGGTAGGCGATATTATCTTCACTCTGCAGCTGAGATAACTGAAGTATAGAAAGATGAAACCACGACATAGGTCACACAGATAATAATTGGCAGAGACAGATAGCCTCTCTGGGAAAACTGAGGGAATGTATTCTCTTCCCCGGTCCACAAAGGGGTGTAGTTTCAAAGGCAAGACCTTCCCAGTGCCATAACTCCCAACTCCCACCCATTGGGGACTAGAGGTCTTTGTTTAAACTTTGGTGTAAGAAGGAAAGAATCAAAGTTCAATCACTCCAGCTGAAGTTTAAAGGAACTCCTTTCATAGGCCCAGAAAACCTGAAGAGGGTGGGAATTCCTCCCAGGTTAAAGGTCCCCTTCTTCCAACTCAGTATGGACTCCATGTCTGGATCTCCTTCCACAACATTGTGGAAGCTGCTCTTTCTCTTTTCTATTTCTTTCACCTTTTTCTTTCTCTCTGCCTAAATAAATCACTTTCCGCAAAACTCTTTGGGGTCTGATATTTACTTAATTGCTCACCGCAGCTGGCATGGTCCCCTCTTCCATTCTTGGGTGAGTGAGGGACCAAGAGCCTGGAAAAACATCCCCTCAGGCGAGCTGAGCCTCCCCTGCTCCCTGGAATTTGGTCACAAAACTATACTGTGGTGCACACTCCTAGGAAGGAAGATACGGCATTCTATCACAATAAATACAAATGCAGAATGTTTTTGCTTTACAGCCAATCTAGCCTTCAGACAAATCAAAATAGGCACATCATTTAAACATATTACAAGTATAAAGTAGGAGTAATTTTTTCAAATAACATGCTTTTAATCTGAACAGTGTAATAAGTACTAGTGTTCAAGGCCACTTTGAAAATTAACTCAGATATGTGTTATAAACAATTCTGTGCTTGATACTTGCATATTTTAATTCTGGTTTTATTAAACATTGTTTGGCTTATCTACTGAAAGGAGAGTTCTGTAACACTGTCTGTACACTTACTATATAGTAGGAAAGAGAGGATAACACATATGCCACATGGTACTTTGTATCTTCAAATGTTTCTTTTATTTTTATTTATTATTATTATTATTTTTGAGACAGAGTCTCATTCTTGTCACCCAGTCACCCAGCCTGGAGAGCAGTGGTGTGATCTCAACTCACTGCAAACTCTGCCTCCCAAGTTCAAGTGATTCTCCTGCCTCAGCCTCCTGAGTGGTTGGGATTACAGGCATCTGCTACCATGTCCAGCTAATTTTTGTATTTTCAGTAGAGATGGGGTCTTGAGCTCCGGACCTCAGGTGATCTGCCCACCTTGGCCTCCCAAAGTGCTGGGATTACAGGCATGAGCCACCATGCCTGGTCCAAATGTTTCTTTTAAAGTACATGTTTTTGGCCAAGTGCAGTGGCTCCCACCTGTAATCCCAGCACTTTGAGAGCCCAAGGTGGGTGGATCACGAAGTCAGGAGTTTGAGACTAGCCTGGCCAATATGGTGAAACCCTGCCTCTACTAAAAATACAAAAATTATCCGGGCAAGGTGGCGGGTGCCTGTAATCCCAGCTACTCAGGAGGCTGAGGCAGGAGAATTGCTTGAACCCAGGAGGCAGAGATTGCAGTGAGCCAAGATCATGCTACTGCATTCTAGCCTGGGTGACAGAGTGAGACTCTCTCAAAAAATAAAAAAATTAGGTGCCTGGGTGTAATGACACATGCCTATAATCCCAGCTACTTGGGAGGCTGAGGGAGGAGAATTGCTTGAACCCAGGAGGGAGGGAGAGGTTGCAGTGAGCCAAGACTGGGCCACTGCACTCCAGCCTGGGCGACAAGAGTAAAATTCCATCTCAAAATAAACAGGCCAGGCACAGTAGCTCACACCTGTAATCCCAGTACTTTGGGAGGCTGAGGCAGGTGGATCATGAGGTCAGGAGTTCGAGACCAGCCTGACCAACATGGAGAAATCCCATCTCTACTAAAAATACAAAAAAATACCTGGGTGTGGTGTCATGTGCCTGTAATCCCAGCTACTTGGGAGGCTGAGGCAGGAGAATCACTTGAACCTGGGCAACGGAGGTTGCAGTGAGCTGAGATCGCACCATTGCACTCCAGCCTGGGCAACAAGAGCGAAACTCCATATCAAAAAAAAAAAAGAAAAAAAAATTCACCAAGTAAGGTGGTTTCACTAGAGAGAAGGTTCATGGAAATCATTTTGCCATTTCAGAAGTCAACTACTTTATTTATTTAATTTTGAGATGGAGTTTCACTCTTGTTACCCAGGCTAGAATGCAGTGACGCATCTTGGCTCACCACAACCCCTGCCTCCCAGATTCAAGCGATTCTCCTGCCTCAGCCTCCAAAGTAGCTGGGATTATAGGCACATGCCACCACGCCCAACTAATTTTGCATTTTTAGTATAGACAGGGTTTCTCCATGTTGGTCAGGCTAGTCTTGAACTCCTGACCTCAGGTAATCTGCCCGCCTTGGCCTCCCAAAGTTCTGGGATTACAAGCGTGCGTCATCATGCCTGGCCCCTATTTTTATTTTTGACACAAAATCTCCTTCTGTCGGCCAGGCTGGAGTGCAGTGGCACGATCCTGGCTCACTGCAACCTCCGCCTCCCAGATTCAAATGATTCTCCTGCCTCAGCCTCCCAAGTAGCTGGGATTACAGGTGGGCACCACCACACCAGTCTAACTTTTCTATTTTTAGTAAAGACAGGGTTTCACCATGTTGGCCAGACTGCTCTCGAATTCCTAAAATCAAGTGATCTGCCCACTTCAGCCTCCCAATGTGTAGGATTACTCGTGTGAGCCACCACACCAGGCCAACTTCTTTATTTCTTTGTATGGCCTGAATGTACTAGCAGATCCTCCAGAACAATGTAGAATAGACGTGGTGTGAGTAGAAACCCTAGCCTTGTTCCCAATCTTGTAGAGATTTTTATATCTTTAGTAGGGATGGGGTTTCATCATGTTGGCCAGAATAGTCTTGAACTCCTGACCTCAGGTGAACCACCCACCTCCACCTCCCAAAGTCCTGGGATTACAGGCAGGAGTCACCAATTGCATATTTTACTTAAATATGCAAATAGGCATGAGCCACAGCGCCCAGCCCCTTGCTTCATTTTAATGCCTGTACAATCTGTAGTGATGTAACCACTCTTATTCCTGATATTAGTTATTTGTTTGTTCCCTCTTTTCCTAGTTACTCTGGCTGGAGGCTTCTCAATTTTATTTATCTTCTCAAAGGATCAGCTTTTCAGTTCATTTATTTTCTCTATATTTTTCTGTTTCATTGATTTCCACTCTGATGCTTATTATTTCCTTTCTCCTGCTTACTTTTAGCTATTTTTGCCCTTAAATGTTTCTAGTTTCTTAAGGTGGGAAGCTGAGGTCATTCATTAGAGACTTCCTTTTTTGAATGTTTACTGCTATAAATTTTCCTCCAAGTGCAGTTTTAATGGCATCCCACAAATTGTGATGTGTTATTTTCATTCAGTTCAAATTGCCTTCTAATTCTCCCCTCTTTTTAATTTTCAATTCGACCCATGAGTTATTTAGAGGTATGTTATTTAGGCTGGGTGCAGTGGCTCATGCCTCTAAACCCAGCATTTGAGAGACCAAAGTGGGAGAATTGCTTGAGTCCAGGAGTTTGAGACCAGCCTGGGCAACCCAGTGAGACCTGGTCTCTACAAAAAAAATAGCTGGAGGCATGGTGACACATGCCTATAGACTTAGCTACTAGGAAGGCTGAGGCTGGAAGATGACCTCATCCCAAGGTTTGGAGGCTACAGTGAGCTATGATCACACCACTGCACTCCAGCCTAGGCAACAAAAAAGAAAAGGAAGAATAATACAGAGAAGGAAAAGGAGGAGAAGGAAAAGGAAAAAGAAAGAGGAGGAGGGGAATGGGGAGGAGAAAAAAAGAAGAAGAGGAGAAAGAAGAAAAATGTGTTTGGTATTTAGTTTCCAAATATTTGATTATTTTCCAAATATAATTAGGTTTTTATAATTTAACTCCATTATGGCCACAGAATGTATTTTGAATGACTTGAATTCTTTTAAATTTACAGAACATCTTTCATGGCCCAAATTATAGTCTCTTTTGGCATATTCCATGTGCACTTGAAAAGAATGTATAATTTGTTGTTGGAAAATGGAATGTTTTATAAATGTTAGGTCAATAACCTAACATGACTGATAGTGTTGTTTAGGTCTTTGATATCCTTGTTGATTTTCTATTCCACCAAATATTGAGAAGGAGTATGAGATCCCAAACTATAATTGCAGTTTATCAAGCTTCCTGGTTCTCTGAACTATGGTTTTCATAAAATGTGTAAAATTTCTGGCCATTAATGTTGCAAATAAAAAATTTACCTTCCCCTTCTCCACTCTTTTCTCCTTGTGGATTTCAATTACATATATGTTAGACAGCTTGAAGTTGTTCCACAGCTTACTGATACTTCTTTCTTATTTTTTATATTTTCTTATTGTTTCATTTTGAAGTTTCTGCTGCTATCTTCAAATCTACCAATTTTTTATTTGGTTTCTAATTTGCTATTAATCCCATTCAGTGTATTTTTCATCACAGACATTGTAGGTTCCATCTGTACATTTGGTTTGATCTTTTAATATCTTCCATGTCTCTGCTTGTCTCTGAACATGTAGACACAATTATGGAAACTTTTTAATGTCCCTATCTTGGAAGTCAGACATCTGTATCAGGTCTGGGTCAGTTTTGCATAGATCATTTTTCTCCTCATAGTGAGTTGTTATTTTTCTGTTTCTTTGCAAACCTGCTGATCTTATTTATTTATTTATTTTGAGACAGAGTCTCACTCTGTTGCCCAGGCTGGAGTGCAATGGCATGATCTCAACTCACTGCAACCTCCACCTCCCGGGTTCAGGCATTTCTCCTGCTTCTGCCACCCGAGTAGCTGGGACTGCAGGCACCCACCACCACACTCAGCTAATTTTTGTATTTTTAGTACAGATGTGTTTCACCATGCTGGCCAGGCTGGTGTCCGCCCGCCTCAGCCTCCCAAAGTGCTGGGATTACAGGCATGAGCCACCACACCCGGCCAGCCGGCTAATCTTTGAATGAGATTAACAGATATTGTGAATTTTATGATGCTTTTAGCACCATAAAATGTTTTTGTATTTCTCGAAATATTATTGAGGTTTGTTCTGGGTGCAGTTAATCGATAGTGTTGAATTTTACTTCCACCATTTGTAGCGTTTATTCTAGGGCTAATTACTCTTCATTGCTGAGATGAGACCATTTCGAGTACTCTACCCAGTGCTCATGAATCATGATTTGTTCACCCTGGCCAGTGACAGCAGGCACTTTTCCCACCGTCACTGGGCTCTATTCCCTTTAACCTTTTTGGATGATTCTTTCCCCAACGCATGTTCCAGACAGCACTCTGCTGAGTTATCAAGGAGGACTTTCGGAAGATCACCAGAGCTCTGTGTGGCTCTCTTCCTAGGTAACTTGTCTTGTAAACTCTGCCTTGGTCTCTCTGGACTCTCAGCTGCATGTCCCCAATTCAAGGAGTCCACGACACTCAGCCTGAGATCCCTTCCTTGTGCCACAGCCTGGAGACTCTTTCAAGGCAGTAAACTGTGGCAAATGTAGAGCTTATTTCATATAATTCTATACCATTAGGATAAAATCGGTGTAAATTTATGAGAAGGATGTACACCTAACATTAAGCGTTTTTGTTTTGGGGAAGTGGTATGTGTGGCACTCGTTTTCTATTTCAGCCTACACATATTTTCTAGTTTATTACGTTTCGTGTGTCGTTTGCACAATTGTGAAAGCTAGGCATTATCCCTCATATCCTAGGTACTACTGTAGCCACGGAGTTCAATCACTTTAACGAAACTGCCCATCAGTGTTCCTTGCAGCATCTCACGGTGGCCTTATCTTCAAGGCCCACCGTGTGGGGTGCGGCTCTAGAGCCATCACCGAGCAAGGCCAGCCCCAGCCCGCTTTAGGAAACCCGACAGCAATCACTCAGGCCACTGGAGGAGGCAGCGCCTCAGGACGTCATCCAAGATGGAGTCGCAGCCGGGCCTTCTGGGAAGCGTAGTTCTGGGGTAGGGCTCGGAGAACGTTCTGCGCCTGTGCAGTGCCGTCTTCTTTCTGGCGTAGCAGTTTTTGTCTCACGCCCCAGGGGGTGAGAGGACTCCGGGGCTTCCAGGTCTCGGATGGGCGGCAAAGGGCGGGGCCTGGGTTCGGCGCGGGCCGGGAGCAGAGACCGAGCCCCTGCAGGTGTGTCGAAGGCCTTTGCGGGCGGGAGGGCCTGGGAGGCGGGGTCTCAAGCCTGGAAGCCGCCTCCTGGCCCGGGAGCGGCCTCTGCGGAGGACCCCGGATGGGAGCGGCCTGGCGTGAAGGTCGGCCGTCTGCGCTCTTGTCCCTGCTCTGAATGGCGTTTGCCCGACCTGTTTGAGGGGCGGCCCAAGGGGGCCTGCGGCGGCAGGGCAGCGGCCACCCGAGGCAGCCACCCTGTGTGACGTGGACCGGAGCCGCCACGTCAGGCACGCTGGCCGCTGCAGACGTGGCGCTAGGAAGCCGGAGGGACATGGGCCCCGATCCAGCGTCTGCAGGTGGTCCCATTTCGGCTCGACGCCCATCTGGGAAATGATGGGGGCCTTTGGGTACTGAATAGGGTAGTAGATGTAAAGTATGATACAGGACTCAATAAAGGTGAGCTGCTTCTGTTATTACAAGACATGCTGTTTTCGTTATTGGCTCATTTAAACATCGTTAACCATCCTTTCGACTTAACCACTTCCATTTAAAGAAATGTGACTACTAAAGATTCAGAGAGATAAATTTGTTTACCCAGTATTAGCAGGTGGGATCTAAATCCTTAATCTTTCCTCTGAGTTCATGCACCTTCCCACGCTAAAATCCAGTCTTGGATCGTATTTAGCACAGCATTTGTCCCTTGAGCACCACCAGAACACAGTTGTGGGGTATACTGAAACCAGTCTTACCACGTAGTGTTTTGTTTCCAAAAATGCTTGGAGAGTCTTCAGAGCCCTTGGGTCAAAAGGTTAATCATTTAAGGCCTTCCTGCATCCTCCAACCTTAGTCTCTTCTCAGAGGACTGTTAAAGGTGTAAATTGAAACCACCATTTGAGCCCTCAGTTTTGCATTTTACAGGAGAAGCTGGGAATCCCATGCAGGCCAGAGGCTAGTTTCCAAAGAGAGGAAATGGGACAAAGAATTTTCTTTTACAGATGAAAACTGTAATTCATCAGTGCCCCCATATTATGATGGTGATATCATAATGCTTCTCATGGCTGATAGCTTTCATTTTGTAAGCACCATGCTAGCTGGAAGTGGTTTTTTCCTAGTTTTTTTTTTTGGGGGGGGGTACATAATGTACATATAGGGTACACATGAAATATTGATATATGTGTACAATGTGTGTTGATCAAATCAGGGTAATTACGATATCCATCATCTCATTTATCATTTGTGTTATGAATATTCCAAATCCTCTAGCTATTCTGAAACACACAATAAACGATTTATTAACAACTGTCACCATACTGTGCTATTGAACACTAGGGCGTATTCCTTCTATGTAACTGTATTTTTGAACCCATGAATCAGCCTTTCTTCACTCCTTACCCCCTGCTTCCCTTCACAGCCTCTGATAACCTTCATTCTACTTCCTAGCTTCATGAGATCAATATTTTAGCTCTCACGTATGAATGAGAACATAATTGTCTTTCTGTGCCTGATTTATTTTATGTAACATAATGTCCTCCAGTTCGATCTTTATTGCTGCAATGACAAAATTTCATTCTTTTTATGGCTGAATGATATTCCACTGTGTAGAAATACCACAATTTTCATTATCTATTTATGTATTGATGAGTACTTAGATTGATTGTGTGTCTTGACTATTGTGAATAGCGTTGCAATAAAAATGGGAGTGTAAAGATCTCTTCAATATACTTATTTCCTTTCTTTTGGATATATATATAGCAGTGAGATTGCTAGATCTTATGGTAGTTCTATTTTTAGTTTTTTAAGGAACCTCTATACTGTTTTCCATAGTGGCTGTACTAATTTACATTGCCACCAAGAGTGTTTGAGGGTTCCCCTTTCTCCATATGCCAGCGTTTGTTATTTTTTGTCTTTTTTATAATAGTCTTTTTAATGAGTAAAATGATATCCCGTGAAGGTTCTGATTTGCATTTGTCTGACGATGTGATGCTGAGCATTTTAGCGTAACTTGGCCATTTGTATGTCTTCTACTGTGAAATGTCTGCTCAGATCATTTGCTCGTTTTTTAAAATCAACTTTTTGTTGACTGTTGAGTTCCTTATATATTTTGGTTATTGATATCTTTTCAGATAGGTAGTTTGCAAATATTTTCTGCTCTTCTTTAGGTGTCTTTTCACTGATTGTTTACTTTGCTGTGCTGAAGCTTTTTAGTTTGATGTAACTCCATTTGTCTGTTTTTGCCTTTGTTGCTTGTGCTTTGAGGTCTTACCAAAAAGATTTTGCCCAGACCAATGTTCTGAAGCATTTCCAAATGTTTTCTTCCAGTAGTTTCATAGTTTTAGGTCATACATTCAAGTCTTTAATGTATTATTATTTGATTTTTACATGATGAGAGATGGATCTAGTTCCATTCTTCTGCATACGGACATGCAGTTTTCTCAGCACCATTTATCAAAGAAACAGTCATTTCTCCAATGTGTGTTCTTGGTGCCTTTGTCGGAAATAAATTTGGCTATAAATGATGTATTTATTTTTCAATTCTCTGTTCCACTGGTCTATGTGTCTGTTTTTATGCCAGTACTATATTGTTTTGTTTACTGTAGCTTTATATTTTTTAAGTATGGTAGTGCAATGCCTCCAGCTTTGTTCTTTTTGCACAAAATTGCTTTGGCTATTCAGGGTCTTTGGTGGTTTCACATAAATTTTTGCGTTTTTTTTTCCTATTTCTGTGAAGAATGTCATTGGTATTTGGATATGGATTGCATTGAATCTATAGATTGCTTTTAGTACTATGGACATTTTAACAATATTAATTCTGCCAGTCCATGAGCATGGGATATCTTTAGATTTTAATATCACTCATCCGTGTTTTATTATTATTATTTTGAGACAGGGTCTCAGTCTGGCATGAACTTGGCTCACTACAACCTCTGCCCCCTGGGTTCAAGTGATTCTCCTGCCTCAGCCTCCCGAGTAGCTGGGATTACAGGAGTGCATCACCACACCTGGCTTTTTTTTTTTTTTTTTTGTATTTTTAGTGGAAACAGGGTTTCGCCATGTTGGCCAGTCTGATTTTGAACTCCTGACCTCAGGTGATCCACCCACCTCCGCCTCCCAAAGTGCTGAGATTACAGATGTGAGCCATGGTGCCCAGACTGTTTTATACTTTTAACTATAGGCTCTTTCACTTTTTTGGTTAAATTTATTCCTAGGTTTTGAAGTATTTTTGGTAGCTGTTGTAAATGGGATTGCTTTCTTGGTTTCTTTTTCAGATTGTTCACTGTTGGTGTATGGAAATGCTACTGATTTTTTAATGTTGATTTTGTAACCTGAAACTTTACTGAATTCATGTATCAGTTCTACCAGTTTTTTGGTGGAGTCTTTACGTTCTTCTAAATACAGGGTCATGTCAACTGTGAACAAAGATAATTTGACTTTTTCCTTTCCAATTTGGATGCCCTGTATGGTTTCTGCTGCTTATGAAAAGGACCTCAGGATTATGACATGTAGTCGTTGCCTTTTGCTACATATATGAAGCACTTGAGAATTATGATGCCTGTTATTTTAGAAGCTAGATTTGTGTCACTGTCAGCAGATTAGATCGTCAAGTCAGAGTTCATCAGGGCCTAATTAAATTTTAGGCCCAGCTCAGGTTTTGAGGGGACAGTGCATTGCAGGTACTGTCTGTACTTGTGATCTTGGGTGAAGACTTACAGAATCAGAATGGTACATGAAGACTTATTCAAATTATCTATTTCCTACTCATTTGAAAGACAAAAGCATTGAAACTAAGACAGTCACTAAGTTTGTTTATAGCAGAGCCCAGGGTAGAACTGAGTCTTTAAGTTCACTATATCATATTTACATCAAAAGAAGATTCTTGGAGAAGTGGTTTTTGAGAAACTGCAATTTAGGGACAAAAAATGCCTTGTTTGAGAACTTTGAAGAGACTTTCAAACCTTGGGTTTATAATACAAAAAAATGGTTATGATACGTAACTTAAGTACCTTTTATGTGTCAATAAATATCTCTCTCTAATATCATTTCTAGTATCAGCAAAGGACTCCATACTTTGGTTATATTCTACATGTTATTTAACTAATCTGTCATTATTGGATACCTAAGTTTTCAATTCTTTTGTGTTATTCAGAAAACAGAAACGTAATTTTCAAAACAGCCAATAAGAAAGAGATGTTTAGATTCACTCAAAAATGTCCCAGGTTCATCAAGATTTATATCAGAGTCACCAGTGGACAGGTGGGTGCTACTTTATCATGGTCCTTACTATTCTTTCTAATGGATTAAAGGGACATTTTCTCAGACATATATATTTTACTAAAATGTTGTATGGAAATTTCTCACAGGTGATTCCTGGGGCTGCCAGATAAGATCCCTTATGACTTCTGTCTTTCAACTTTCCCTGCTCTGGCTTTGTAGTTTTCACCCTTTCCTAAAAGCAGCAGAAAATGAACAAGTTCCAGGTGAGTCATTTATTTAGCCCTTACTTTGTTTCACTGTGTGTGTGTGTGTGTGTGTGTGTGTGTGCACATGTGTAATGAGTTTTATAAACGAGAGCCTATATACTAAATTAGAAACATAGAAATAGTTAAAAATCACCTTCAGGCAAAATGTCATTTGAATAAAACAGTAGTTTTCAAAATCTAGTCTGCAGATCCCTGGGGGCTCCAAGACCCTCTGAAGGAGTCTATGAGGTTCAGACTCAGAGTGCTAAAATGCAGATTGCCTTTTGCACTGTTGATGCTTGCACTGATGGCATGAAAGCAATGCTAAATACTTTGCTGCCTGTTTGGCATAAAGTAGACAATCACATTGATGCTAACAAATGTGATTTTTTTTTTTTTTTGAGATAGAGTCCTGCTCTGTTGCCCAGTATGGAGTGCAATGGCACAATCTCAGCTCGCTGTAGACTCTGTCTCCCAGGTTCAAGTGATTCTCCAGCCTCAGCTTCCCAAGTAGCTGGGATTACAGGCACCTGCCACCATGCCCAGCTAATTTTTGTACTTTTAGTAGAGAAGGAGTTTCACCAAATTGACCAGGCTGGTCTCAACTCCTCACCTCAAATGATCTGCCTGCCTCGTCCTCCCAAAATGCTGGGATTACAGGCATGAGCTACCACTCCTGGCCACAAATGTGATTTTTAAAATGTATTTTATAATAATATGTCAACATTTGAGTAATATTTCTGAGGTATATGTTCAGTGATAATCTCAAGCAATTTAGGAGTACAAAGTGATACAGAGAAGTGAGGAACCAGTTATAGGTTGGTTAGGACAATGCTACCCTGAAAGATAATATTTGAGGAAAGTCCTGAATTAAACGAGAGAGAGCGCCAAGTAGAAATCTGAGGGAGCAGCAGGAAAAACAGTAATCCTAACACCCCAAAGCATGTTCAAGAAACAGTATGTAGGATATTGAAGCTAGAGAGATGTGACTTAGGGAAAGAATAGTGAGAGGTAACATCAGAGAGGCAGAGGAAGCTAGAATATGTATGGCCCTTGTAGGCTGTAAAAAAAACTTTGAATTTTGATTTTTTTGTTCATTTAAAAATCATCCTTTATATAATCAAAGGAATGTACATAATGAAACCTGACCTTGGGGGGAAAGAATTTAGCCATTCAATAGTAAGTATGGTATAAGCTACAGATTTTACATAAATACCTTTTATCAGATGAAGGAAGTGCCCTTTTTTTCCTAGTTTGTTCAGAGTTTTTATCATGAATGGATCTTGAATTTTGTCAAATGCTTTTCTGCTTTTTTTTTTGAGATAACCATGTTTTTCTTTTTTAGTTTGTTAACATAGTGAAATACACTGATAGATGTTCAAATGTGGACTCAACCTTGCATTGCCAGGATAAATTGGTCATAGTGTGTATATATATGTATATTTTTTTGAGTTGGGTCTCACTCTGTTGCCAGACTGGAGTGCAGTGGTGTGATCTCGGCTCCAGCAACCTCTGTCTCCGGGGTTCAAGTGATTCTCCTGCCTCAGCCGCCAAAGTAGCTGGGACTACAGGCTTGTGCCACCACACTGGCTAATTTCTTGTATTTTAGTAGAGACAGGGTTTCACCATGTTGGCCAGGATGGTCTCAATTTCTTGACTGATCCGTCTGCCTCGGCCTCTCAAAGTGCTGGGATTATAGGCATAAGCCACTGCGCCCAGCCTGTGTATATTTCTATATATTGCTGAATTAGGTTTGCAACATTTTGTTAAGGATTTTTGCATCTGTCACCATGAGGGATGTTGATCAGTGATCAATATAGTAGTTAAATGTTTAATAATCGTATTTTAGGGGTTGGGAAAGCTGGTTTATACTGTTTATCAATTTCTGTAGTATAAGTACTCCCACCATGGCAAATTTCAAGTACATCCTAAAAACTTAATCTTCTGAGCTGATACAAACTGGTGCCAGCAACCACTGTAGTTGTCATTTCTGGTAATGTTTTTGTCAGATTTGGGTCTCTGATTGTTATATCTAACAATCTCTTTTGTTAGATTTGGGTCTGTCTTTTATGTGAGCCTCATAAAATTAGTTGAGAATGGTGATTTTTTTCTTGCTTTTATGGAAGAAATTGCATATAATTGGTATTGTTTCTGTCTCATTGTTGGATTGAATTCAGTGAAACCATTTAGGCCTGCAGTTTTCTGTTCAAAGATTTTGTTTACTTGTTTTAATTGAAGTGAAATTCACATACTATTTATTCATCCTTTAAAAGTATACAATTGGGAGGTAGTAATATTTAGTTACATTCACCGTGTTGTATAATACCACCTCTACCTAGTTTCAAAACATTTTCACCATCCTAAAAGAAAACTCCATACCCATTAAGCAGTCATTCCCTGTTCTCTCTCCCCCTTATACCCTGGCAGCCACTAATATGTTTTCTGTCTCTATAGGTCTATCTATTCTAGATATTTCATATAAGTGAGATCATACATTATGTAACGTTTTGTGTTTGTCTTCTTTCACTTAGCATGTTTTCCAGGTTCATCTACCTTGGAGGATTTAGCAGTACATCATTCCTTTTTAGGACTAAAATGCCACTGTGTTTATACGCCACAATTTGTCATTCATCCATTGACAGACATTTGAGTGGTTTATAAGTATTTGATATCTGTTTTCAATTCTTTTGGCTATATACCTAAAAGTGGAATTGCTGGGTTGTATGACAATTCTGTTTAACTTTTTGAGGAACTGCCAAACTTCCACACCAGCTGCATCATTTTACATTCCCATCAGCAATGTACAAGGGTTTCAGTTTCTCCATATCCCCCCCGCAACACCTCTTATCCATTTAAAAAATTATGCCCATTATAATTGGGGTGGGGGGTGGTGAAGTGGTATTGTTGCAGTTTTGCCTTGCATTTCTTTAGAGATGAATGATGTAGAACATCTTCTAGTGTGCTTTTTCTTTTTCTTTTTTTTTCTAGTGTGCTTTTTAGTCATTTGTATATACTGTCATCATTTGGTATATGCAGGTGATTGGTTCCAGGACCCCTGCATATACCAAAATCCAAACATACTCAAGTCCTGCAGTCAGCTCTTCAGAACCCATGTATGCAAAAAATTGGCCCTCCATATGTGTGGGTTTCCAATCATGCAAATACTGTATTTTCAAACCGGGTGAGGTGGCTCATACCTTAATCCCAGCACTTTGAGAGGCCAAAGCAGGCAGATCACCTGATGTCAAGAGTTCGAGATCAGCCTAGCCAACATGGTGAAACCTCTTCTCTACTAAAAATGCAAATACTATATTTTCAATCTTTATGTTTGGTTGAATATAATCTGCATCCATGCCTATTTTGTTCAAGGATCAGTTGTATTATTTGGGGAAATGTTGATCTTTTTGTTGTTAAATTATGAGAATGTTTTATGGCTGGGCACAGTGGCTTACACCTGTAATCCCAGCATTTTGGGAGGCCAAGGTGAGTGGATCACTCGAGGACATGGTGAAACCCCATCTCTACTCAAAAAAAATTAGCTGGGTGTGGTGGTGTGCCCCTATAGTTCCAGCTCCTTGGAAGGCTGAGGAGAATCACCTGAACCCGGGAGATAGAAGTTTCAGGGAGCCGAGATCGTGCGGTTGTGCTCCAGCCTGGGTGACAGAGCAAGACTGTTTTTAAAGAAAAAAAAAAAAAAGGAAAGAAAAAAGGCCAGGCACGGTGGCTCATGCCTGTAATCTCAGCACTTTGGGAGGCCAAGGTGGGCAGATCACGAGGTTAGGAGTTTGAGACCAGGCTGGCCAACATAGTGAAACCCCATCTCTACTAAAAATACAAAAAATTAGCCAGGAGTGGATGCAGGTGCCTGTAATCCCAGCTACTGGGGAGGCTGAGGCAGGATAATAGCTTAAACCGGGGAGGCGGAGGTTGCAGTGAGCCGAGATTGTGCCATTGCATTACAGCCTGGGCAATAGTGTGAGACTCTGTCTCCAAAAAAAAAAAGAGTGTTTTATATATTCTGGATAATACACCTTCATGAGATAGATGATTTGCAAATATTTTCCACACTGTGGGTTGTCTTTTCTGTCGTGACAGTGTTCTATAATGTACAACATTTCAAATTATGATGAAGTACAATTTATAGGCTGTTTTCTTCTAAGAGTTCCACATATTTATCTCATGTATTTAGGTCATTGATCCATTTTGAATTGATTTTTGCATCTGATGTGAGGTAGAGGTCCCATTTAATTCATGCATGTAGGCATTCAGTTTTCTCAGTATTATTGAGTGAAGAAACTGTTCTTTTCCCACTGAATGATCTTGGCATCCTTGTTGAAAAATCAGTTGGTGCTAGATGTGACGGCTCATGCCTGTAGTCATAACTTTAGGTGGCCAAGGTGACAGATCTCTTGAGCCTAGGAATTTGAGACCATCCTGGGCAACATGGCAAAACCCTGTCTCTACAAAATACAAAAATTAGCTGGGTGGGTGGTGTGCACTTTTAGTCCCAGATACTTGGGAGGCTAAGGCAGGGAATCATCTGAGCCTGGGGAGGTCCAGGCTGCAGTAAGCCATTATTGTACCATTACACTCTAGCAAGTAAGACCCTATCTCAGAAAAAAAAAGAATGAAGAAAATCATGTGGTCATAGATATATGGGTTTATTTCTGGATATAGTTCTGTCCGATTACACTGTATGTCTGTCCTTAGGCCAGTACCTCACTGTTTTGATAACTGTAGCTTTATAGTAAGTTTTGAAATTGTGAAGTGTGAGTCCTCTGACTTTATTCTTCTTTCCCATTGTTTTGCCTATTGGGGACCCCTTGCAATTCCATATGAATTTGAGGATAGTCTTTTCCATTTCTGTGCAAAAGCCATTGGGAGTTTGATAGGGACTGGTTTGAATCTGTAAATTTCTTTGGGTAGTATTGTTGTTTGAACCATATTAAGTCTCCCAGTCCATGAATACAGGATGCCATCTAATTTAGGTCTCATCTTAGTATAGGCAGTCAGCATTCTTGGTTACTATTTTCCTGAAATGCCTTTTCCATCCTTTCTTTTCAAACTACTTGTGTCTTTGGATTAAATTGAATTTTAGAAAGCATATATTTGGATCATGTTTTTAATAATCACTCAATCTCTCCCTTTAATTGGTGAGTCTAATCTATTTATATTTAAAGTGATGTTTGATAAAGACTTACTTCTACAATTTGGCATTTTTCTTCATAATTTACATCTTTTCCTTTAATTCCTATGTGATACGGTTTGGCTCTGTGTCCCCACCCAAATCTCATGTCAAATTGTAATCCTTAATGTTGGAGGAGGGGCCTGGTGGGAGGTGATTCGATCATGGGTGCAGACTTCCCCCTTACTGTTCTTTTGAACAGTGAGTGAGTTCTGACAAGATCTGGTTAAAAGTGTGCAGTATTTCCCCTTGCTGTTCTTGTGAACAGATCTTCTGACAAGATATGGTTAAAAATATGTAGTACTTCCCCCTTTGCTCTCCCTTTCTTCCTACTCCATGTGACGATCACCTTCTGCCATGATTGTAAGTTTCCTAAGTCTCCACAGCCATGCTTCCTGTACAGCCTATGGAACCATGAGCCAATTAAACCTGTTTTCTTTATAAATTACCCAGTCTCAGGTAGTGTTTTTTTTTTTTGAATTGAGATGGGAGTCCTGTTCTGTCACCCAGGCTAGAGGACAGTGGTATGATCGTGGCTTACTATAAACTTCGCCTCCTGGTTTCAAGCGATTTTCCTACCTCAGCCTTCCAAGTAGCTGAGATTACAGTTGCATGCCACCATGCCTGGCTAATTTTTGTATTTTTAGTAGAGACAGCGTTTTGCAATATTGGCCATGTTGAACTCCTGACCTCAAATGATGCGCTTGTCTTAGCCTCCCAATGTGCTAGGATTACAGTAGTCAGCCACCATGCCCAGCCTCAGGTAGTTCTTTATAGCAATGTGATAATGGACTAATACCCTCCAATACTGCCTTCTTTTACAATTTTTTCTGAGAGATCTAAGATGGCTGATTAGCAACAGCTCAGGATTGTAGCTCCCAGTGAAATCGCAGAGAGCGAGTGGATGCCGCAATTGCAGACGAATTTTTGATGCCCACAGACTGGGAGATTCCCGGCGAAGGAGCCACATGGATTGCCAGTGCGACTCTTTTGGCCGGCGCGGCACTTCTCGGTGCGGAGTGTACAGGACTGGTTGCCCTTTTAGTCGGGCTCCGCTGGTCCCATCCCCACAAGGAGAACAGCAATTGGAAGCGCTGAGGACTGAGAACAAGTACAGCTGAACCCGGGAAGGCCCAACTCTGTAGGGAAAGGGCGCCCCCAGAAGGAACACTAAGAAACAGAAAAAACTTCATCACCAACAAGCCGGACGTCCACTCAGAGACCCAATCTGAAAGTCAGCAATTACAAAGACGACAGGTGGATAAATCCACAAAAATGGGAAGAAACCAGCGCAAAAAGGCTGAGAACACCCAAAATCAGAATGCCTCTCCTCCTACCGGGGATCGCAGTTCCTTATCAGCAAGAGAACAAGGCTTGACAGAGGATGAGTGTGATGAACTCACAGAATCAGGCTTCAGAAGGTGGATAATAAGAAACTTCTGTGAGCTAAAAGAACATATTCTAACCCAATGCAAAGAAACTAAGAACCTTGAAAGAAGAATTAACGAAATGTTAACGAGAATGGACAACTTGGAGAAGAATATAAGTGAATTGATGGAGCTGAAAAACACAACATGAGAACTTCGCGAAACATGTACAAGTTTCAACAGCTGAATTGACCAAGCAGAAGAAAGGATATCAGAGGTCGAAGATCAACTCAATGAAATAAAACAAGAAGGCAAGATGACAGAAAAAAGGGTAAAAAGGAATGAACAAAGTCTCCAGGAAATATGGGACTATGTGAAAAGACGTAATCTACATTTGATAGGTGTACCTGAATGTGACGAAGAGAACGAATCCAAGCTTGAAAATACTCTTCAGGATATTATCCAGGAAAACTTCCCCAACCTAGCAAGGCAGGCGAATATTCAAGTCCAGGAAATACAGAGAACACCACAAAGATATTCCTCAAGAAGAGCAACCCCAAGGCACATAATCGTCAGATTCACCAGGGTTGAAATGAAGGAGAAAATGCTAA
>CAUYQU010019937.1:0-84610 GCA_963574635.1 Cheracebus regulus
CTTTTTGCACTGGTTTCTTCCCATTTTTGTGGATTTATCCACCTGTCGTCTTTGTAATTGCCGACTTTCAGGTTGAGTCTCTGAGTGGACGTCCGGCTTGTTGGTGATGAAGTTTTTTCTGTTTCTTAGTTTTCCTTCGGGGGGCGCCCCTTCCCCACAGAGCTGGGCCTTCCCGGGTTCAGCTGTGCTCGCTCTCATCCTCAGCGCTTCCAATTGCTGTTCTCCTTGTGGGGATGGGACCAGCGAAGCCCGACTAAAAGGGCATCCAGTCCCATATACTCCGCACGGAGAAGCGCCGCGCCGGGGCGCCGGCAAAACAGCCACGCTGGCCAAAAGAGTCACGCTGGCGACCCATGTGGCTCCTTCACCGGGAATCTCCCAGTTTGTGGGCATCAAAAATGCATCTGAAATTGCAGCGTCCACTTGCCCTCTGCGCTTTCACTGGGAGCTAGAATCCTGAGCTGCTGCTACGTGGCCATCTTGGATCTCTCTCCGCCCAGTGATGAAGTTTTTCTGTTTCTTAGTTTTCCTTTGGCGGATGCCCGTCCCCCACAGAGCCCGACCTTCCCGGGTTCGCTGTGCTTGCTGTGAAACTCTGTCCTCAGCGCTTCCAATTGCTGTTTTCCTTGTGGGGATGGGACCAGCCAAGCCGGAGCCCTTCTGTCCCGTATACTCCTCACCGAGAAGCGCCGCGCTGGGGCACCGGCAGAACAGCCGCGTCGGCCAAAAAAGTCGCGCGGGCGTCCCATGTGGCTCCTCTGCCGGGAATCTCCCAGTCTGTGGGCAACAAAAATTCGTCGGAAAGTACAGCGTCCACTAGTTCTCTGCGCTTTCACTGGGAGCTACATTCCTGAGTTGTTGCTAATCGGCCATCTTGGATCTCTCCAAGACAGACTGTTTCGGTCTTAATCTCTTGACCTCGTGATCTGCCCGCCTCAGCCTCCCAAAATGCTAGGATTACGGTCGTGAGCCACCTCGCCCGGCCTATAAACTACTGTAGTAAGCGTTGACGCATTTTGGAGTAGAGGCAGGTGCCAGATGATGGGAGATACACAACATCAGAGATGTTTGAGCCTGATGCTAGTGATTCCTCAGAACAGTGCAAGAACATCTCATCAAACAAATGATCCCTGAGCACCTGGAAAGAGAACTGGTGAATACTGCAAGGTATGTGGGTTTATAAAGGTCATCATAATCTAACATTTATTAAGGTCTAACTCTGTGTCAGGTGCCTATACACATCTGGTTGTTGGCCCTGCGGAAATCATGATCAATTCTGATTGTGTGTGCACTTGGTGACAATTTGTTTTGTTTTCTTTTGTTGTTGTTGTTCTTTGTTTTTTGAAAGTCTTGCTCACTCTGTCACCCAGGCTGGAGTGCAGTGGTGCGATCTCGGCTCACTGCAACCTCCACCTCCCGAATTCAAGCAATTCTCCTGCCTCAGCTTCCCTAGTAGCTGGGATACAGGCGCACGCCACCATACTCAACTAATTTTTTGTATTTTTAGTAGAAACGGGGTTTCACTGTGTTAGCCAGGATGGTCTTGATCTCCTGACTTCATGATCTGCCCACCTCAGCCTCCCAAAGTGCTGGGATTACAGGCGTGAGCCACTGTGCCCAGCCACAACTTGCTTTTTTTAGTATGCTTGCTGGATTATTAGCAACCTTGAGGGAAGTGCCAGATATAAACATCATTTATTTAGATGTGAGCTGTGGGGTTTTTTGTAGCCTCTCATCCCATTGAGCAAAAAGAGAAATGAGAGCTAGTATAGTTCTGTGAAATTGTAATTACTGTACTTGAAATCACTAATCCAAAAAAACAATGGCAGTCTCAGTTTCCTCATCTATGAAATGAAGATAATAATAATGACATCTGCCTCTGTAAGTTATAATTGTTTTTTTTTTTTTTTTTTTTTTTTTTAGGCAGATTCTCAATCCATCACCAGGCGCCAGGCTGGAGTGCAGTGGCGCAACCTCGGCTCACTGCAACCTCCGCCTCCTGGGTTCAAGCGATTCTCCTGCCTCAGCCTCCCCAGAAGCTGGGACTACAGGCATGTGCCACCACGCCCGGCTAATTTTTCTGTATTTTTAGTAGAGACGGGGTTTCACCATGTTGGCCAGGATGGTCTTGATCTCTTGACCTCGTGATCCGCCCACCTCAGCCTCCCAAAGTGCTGGGATTACAGGCGTGAGCCACTGCGCCCGGCCTATAATTGTTAAATAAGATGATACCTGTAAAGTATGGGGCACATAATGTTTGCTCAAAAAGAGATGTTGTTATGCTGATCTGATTTTAAACTGACCCAAAGCTGGTAGGGACAGTGAGTAAATATCCAAAATGATCTCAACTGGTAAACAGTCACCCAAATTAAACTTAATGAAATTTATTAGAGTGAAAATTTAAAGTACTGAACTTGGGGTCAAAAAACTAATTTGTACACCCAAGTTCATAGCAGCATTATTGACATAGTAAAATGTAGAAGCAGCTCAAGCATTCACTGACAGATAAATGGATAAGCAAAATGTGGTATATACACACGATGGAAATTATTCAGTTATAAAAGAAAGGAAAATCTGACACATGCTACAACATGGATGAACCTTGAGGGCATCACGCTGAGTGAAATCAGCCAGACACAGAATCACAAGTACTATATGATTCCACTTATGTGAGGTACCTAGAGTAGTCAGATTCAGAGACAAGAAGTAGAATGATGGTTGCCAGGGACTGGGCAGAGGGGGAAATGGGGAGTTATGTCATCTCCTCCAGGAAGTCTTTTCCTGTCTGTATACTGCCTCTAGCCCCTGTAGTTAATGGTGCTCTTCTCTGCACCAGAGTCAAGTTTCTGTTGCTCTGCTTGTTGTACCATATGACAGATTTGCTCAAGTGCCTGTCTGATCTATGGAGTTCTTTGAGGGCACAGATAATGCTTAATTCATCATTTCAGTGTCAAAATCTGCAAGAAATTGTGTTTTATCCTCAAGCCACCCCCTGGTGGTAATTCCGGACAGAAAGGGGCAGGGATGACAGTTCCTGCCAGTTGAGATTTCCTCCTTTAAAGGACATTTCCAGACATTCTGTCAAACTATACCTTCTATATTTATCTTATTTGACACACCTCTTTGCAAGGAGTGCTGGGAAATACAGGTTTGTTTTTGTTTTGTTTTTTTGAGACTGTTTCACTCTTGTTGCCCAGGCTGGAGTACAATGGCATTATCTAGGCTCACTGCAACCTCCGCCTCCCGGGTTCAAGTGATTCTCCTGCCTCAGCCTCCTGAGTAACTGGGATACAGGCATGTGCCACCATGCCCGGCTAATTTTGTATTTTTAGTAGAGACGAGATTTCTCCATGTTGGTCAGGCTGGTTTTGAATTCCTGACCTCAGGTGATCCACCCACCTCAGCCTCCCAAAGTGCTGGGATTACAGGCATGAGCCACCCGCATCCAGCTGGGAAATAACAGGTTTTAACTCTGCACTTTACAACCCCAACATTATAAAGACTGTTGACAGGAAAGAAAGCTTCTTAGGCACTTTCTGCCGAGAGTCTGACCCCTATACAAACTGCCTTCTGAGTGAGTGACCTCTAAAGTTATGCACTGACTCCAGAATTCCCAAGATCTGATTTCTCACACAGTGAGGTAGATTGATCCTTCTTTTACTATAATTCTGGCTACTGGCTGGGCACGATGGCTCACTCCTGTAATCCCAGCACTTTGAGAATCCAAGGCAGGTGGATCACCCGAGGTCAGGAATTCAATACTAGCCCGGCCAATATGGTGAAACCCCATCTCTACTAAAAATACAAAAATTACTCAGGCATGGTGGTGCATGCCTATAATCCCATCTACTTGGGAGGTTGAGGCAGGAGAATCGCTTGAACCCAGGAGGCAGAGGTTGTGGTGAGCTGAGATTGCGCCACTGTGCTCCAGACTCAATGCCAGAGTGAGACTACATCTCAAGGGAAAAAAAAAATCCTGGCTACTTTCATGATGATACTCTGTCACTTACAGTTCCTGGGCCTTGTAGAAGAGTGTAGAGCAGGGGCAGCAAATCTTTTTCTCTAAAGGGCCAAATTGTAATTTTTTTTTTTTTGAAACAGAGTCACTCTGTCGCTCAGGCTGGAGTGCAGTGACATCATCTCTGCTTACTGCAACCTCTGCTTCTCAGGTTCAAGTGATTCTCATGTCTCCACCTCCTGAGTAGCTGGGATCACAGGCACACACCCTGAAGCCCGGCTAATTTGAGTATTTTTAGTAGAGCCAATGTTTCACCATGTTGGTCTTGAACTCCTGGCCTCAAGCAATCTGCCTGCCTCGGCCTTACAAAGTGCTGGGATTACAGATGTGAGCCACCACACCAGCCTCCAAATTTTACATATTTTAAGCTGTATGGGCCATATGGCTCCTGTTGTACCTACTCTGCTGTTGTGGTACAAAAGCAACCGTAAATTAAGGAGTGGGTAAACAAATGGGTGTGACTGTGTTCCGTCATACCTATAAAACTATTTACAAAAACAGTCATCAGATTGGATTTCTTCCACCCCATGATAGGCAGTAGATCGTGGCCTCTAGTTTGGCAGAAGCTGGGATGTACACACTAGATACACAGAAGGTAAGATGAGATTCAGCCAGTCTGAATCTGGGAAAAAACAGATTGGGAAAAAAACAGTCTGGGAAAAAACAATCCACAAAGCTCAGCTTCCACACTAAAGTCTCAGCAGTCAGGCCTTTTGGGTTCCATGTTTCTCTTAAGGACACTGCAGTTTATCAGTCACTGAGGCTTAGAACTTCAGTGTCAGTTTTTTGTTTGTTTGTTTGTTTTTAGTGTGTGTGGGGGGGTCACATTTATTGAAGTATAATTTATAGAACAGTAAAGTTTACCCTTTTTCTATCATTTTTGACAGATACTGTCATATAACTGCCACCCTAGACAAGATACAGAACAGTTTCATCACCCTGCAAAAATTCCCCTGTGCCCCTTTGTTGTCTACCCATGGTCCCAGTTCCAACCCTTGGCAACCACTGATCTGCTCTCTGTCCCTATAGTTTTGCTTTTCCATTATAGCATTTAAATGGAATCACACAGCATGGAGCCTTTGAGTAGGGCATCTTTCAGTTAGTAGAATGCTGGCTACTGAGATTGTTCATTGTGGCATACATCCATAGTATGTTCCTTTTTATTGCTGAGTAGTATCCATTGGATCAGTTGGCATTGATATATTACTGTTTATCTGTTCACCAATTGATGGATATTTGTGTTGATGATAAGATGTGGCAATTACGAATAAAGCCTCTGTATAGACATTCACATATAGGTTTTTGTGTGAATGTAAGTTTTCATTTCTCTTGGTAAGTACTAAGTCTAGAAGTAGGATTGCTAGGTTGTATGATAGGTATCTGGTTAACTTTATAAGATGGCAAACTTTTCCAAAGTGGCTATATTATTTTACATTTTCACCAATAGTGAATATTTGCTTCCTACCCTTGCCAGTATTTGATATCAGGTTTTCTGAATTTCAGACATTGTAATGTATGTGGTTGTATCGAATGTTTTAATTTGTATTTCTTTCTTTTTGAGACAGTGTCTTGCTATGTCACCCAGGCTGGAATGCACTGGTGCAATCTCGGCTCACTACAACCTCCGCCTCTCGGGTTCAAGTGATTCTCCTGCCTCAGCCTCCTGAGTAGTTGGGATTACAGGTGTGCACCACCATGCCTGGCTAATTTATGTATATATATTTTTAAATAGAGATGGGGTTTCACCTGGTCTCGAACTCCTGACCTCAGGCGATCTGACCGCCTTGGCCTCCCAAAGTGCTGGGATTATAGGCATGAGCCACTTTGCCCAGTCTTAATTTGTATTTCTAATTAATGCACTCTACTGACTATTGATATGGTGAGTTATAGTAATTTATTTTTTATTTTTTTGAGACAGAGTCATCCTCTGTTGCCCAGGCTGAAGTATAGTGGTGCAATCACAGCTCACTGTAGTCTCCACCTCCCCGGCTCAAGTGTTCCTCCCACCTCAGCCTCCTGAGTAAACGAAACCACAGGTGTGTGCCACTGCACCTGGCTTTGTTTGTTTGTTTGTTTTTGTAGAGACGGGGTTTCACCATGTTCACTAGGCTGGTCTTGAACTCCTGGTCTCAAGTAATCCACCTGCCTTGGCCTCCCAAAATGCTGGGATTGTAGGTGAGTCACCGCACCTGGCCCTTTTTTTTTTTTTTTTTTAAGTTAAACATTCTGCTATCCAGGCTGGGTGCGGTGGCTTGTTCCTGTTATCCCAGCACTTTGGGAAGCTGAAGCAGGTGGATCACTTGAGGCCAGGAGTTCGAGACCAGCCTGGCCAACATGGCGAAACCCGTTCTCTACAAAATAAACAAAAATTAGCCAGGCCTGTTGGCACATACCTGTGGTTCCAACTACTCAGGTGGCTGAGGCACGAGAATTGCCCGAACCCAGGAGGTGGAGGTTGCAGTGAGCCAAGATAGTGCTACTGCATTCCAGCCTGGGTGACAGAGCAAGACTCTGTCTCAAAACAAACAAAACAAAACCCATATTCTCTTATCCAATAGTAATTGATTTTAAAATGTTAAGCCAGCCTTGCATTCTTGAGATTAAACTCCTCTTGGTCATGGTGTATTGGTTTTATTTTTATTCATTTATTTATGTATTTTTTAAGTGATGGAGTCTTGCTGTGTTGCCCAGGCTGGAGTGCCAGTGGCATGATCTCTGCTCGCTGCAGCCTGTGTCTCCTGGGTTTCAGTAATTCTCCTGCCTCAGCCTCCTGGGTAGCTGGAATTACAGGCACATTCCATCATGCACAGCTATTTTTGTATTTTTAATAGAGACAGGGTTTCACCATGTTGGCCAGGCTGGTCTCAAACTCCTGATCTTAGGTAATCTGCCCACCTCAGCCTCCCAGAGTGCTAGGATTACAGGCGGGAGCCACTGCGCCCAACTGGTGTATTGTCTTTTAACACATTGCTAGATTTAATTTGATAATATTTTGTTGAGGATTTTTAACTGTGCCTAAGTTTATAAGAAGTATTGATCTGTAGTTCAGTGTGTGTGTGTGTGTTTTAAATATGGCTCTCCCACCCCCCTGATAGTTCCAAATTCTAGTGATAACTGTGTGGTCCATTTCATTCCCTCCAGTAGACCCTCCTTATGTCTTACTTGATATCCTAACTGGTTCTCTGTGTCTAGTGTCTTCTAAACTCTATCCTACCTACATCTTTCTGCCAAATTAAAAAAAAATAAATTCAGGCCGGCGCGCAGTGGCTCACACCTCAACACTTTGGGAGGCCAAGGCAGGTGGATCACAAGGTCAGGAGTTCAAGACCAGCCTGGCCAATATGGTAAAACCCATCTTTACTAAAAACACAAAAATTAGCCGGGTATGGTGGCATGCACCTGTAGTCCCAGCTACTCAAGAGGCTGAGGCAGGAGAGTCACTTGAACCTCGAAGGCAGAGGTTGCAGTGAGCCAAAATCACGCCACTGCACTCCAGCCTGGGTGAACAGAGCAAGACTCCATCTCAGAGAAAAAAAAGAAGAAAGAAAAAAAAAATTGATTGGTTCTTATTGCTTACCTACGTTAGTCAAGGTCCAGGCAGAAGGCTGTCAGTGTACTCAAAGCATTAATTAAAAAGCCTTTAATGAAGGGATTATTCACAATAGTTTGAGTAGTAAAGGAAACATACAAGGGATAGTGGAGTACCCAGAGACTGGCAAGGTAGTGTCACCACCCCAGGTGCAATGAGGGAGTGAGGATGTGTCACTGTAACCCAGCAAAAGCAATGGTCATGGGAGAGGGGTCCTCCAAAGGAGCTGTGATGTTTGTTAAGGAGCACAGCTCCTGCCAGAATCACATCCTGGCAGGGAAAGAAGGCAGAGAATAAACACCTTGACCTTTCTTCCTGCTTGCTGATCTCTTCTTCCTGGTGCTTTCCCATGGCTGGACTCAGATGAAAGCTAGAGGCTGAGCGCAGTGGCTCACACCTGTAATCCCAGCACTTTGGGAGGCCAAGGCAGATGGATCACCTGAGGTCAGGAGTTGATGACCAGCCTGGCCAACATGGTGAAACCCTGTCTTTAAAAAAAAAAAAAAGAGCCAGAGGACCTGGAGCCCAGGCCTTTAGAGACTGACCTTCTGCCTCTGGAAACAAAAAGCAGGGCACACAGAATCAGTTAGGGAAGGAAGGGGAGACCAAGAATACCGAGCACACCCACCTGTCAAAGTTTAAACTCCTGAGATTAACACTTCACACCACCAGCTTTGGCTCCTACTCACCATTCTGACTTGTAACCCCTGAAATTAGGACTTTTCATCTTTTTGTGTCCCACAGTGTCCCTGTTAGCTCCTTGAGAAAAGTGAGACATATGAATGAATTAGTATTGGTTTGAACAATGGATCAGAGGCGAACAGTCACCACCAGGGTGGACAACAGAAGGAACTTCCCTGGCTCACATTCATCACTAAGGTTGCACCACACATTTACATGTTACAAAATGTACATGTACATTTTATAGAAGCTTAGAGAAGCGAAGTAACCTGCTCAAAGGTGACCTGCTTGAAGTTTCATGCTGGTTGTAGCAGGTCGTTCCCACAGCCAGACATGGAACCCTGGGAGAGTTACCTCACCTTTTTGAGCATGTTTTCTCATCTGTACAACAGGGCTGCATGGACCTAGGGGCAAACTAAACACTGATTGGCTTATTACACTCCGTATTAGCTCAGAATTATGACTCATTTCTACACAGCTTTTGAAGAGATATCTAAGTCAGTCATAGATAGTTAATAGATACCTTTTTTTAAGAAAAAGATTCCGTGTATACTGACTCATATCTAATTGGCCAGGCCCAATTATAGGTATTTTATAAAATATTACTAACTCAATCCTTAAATCCCCTGTGAGGTAGATAAAATTTCCTCATTTTACAGATGAGGAAATGGTGGCATAGAGTGACTAAGGGACTTACCTGAGGTCACCCAGCTGGTAAGTGACAGAGCCAGGATTTGAACCCAGGCAAGGTAGCTGCGGACTCCATGTCTTTAACATCTGTACTGCCTTCTCTGTAACTGTGGCCTTGTCAAATTGTATATAGCCTGTCCTGCCAAGGCACCCTTCATTCCTGACCAGTATGTGGTGATCGGAATTGCATGTGGCCTTGGCAGGACTGGGTTTGTGGAGATCTTTGGAGGCATGTGAAGGATATGTGCAAGGATGTTAAGGACAAAGAGTGGGGAAATTTTAGGGGTGAGATAGGATAGCCACTGAAATAAACAGGGAAAACCAGTTCTGCCTGCTTGGGCAAGAAGTTAGCAAGCCTGCCTTACTTCATACCATCTGGCTTCCTCAGGGGCCAGCCAGTACCCCTTTATGGGTGTTGATGAAGCTTCCCTTTGAGTCAGTGGCAATAAAACAGGTTATTAAAATTTTTTCCGATCCATTCTGTTGTTTTAAGCCACTGATACTCATATATTTTTTTCACTTCATATTAGCTCAAAATTATTATCCTCATATTCCTACACAGCTTTTAAAGAAGAGACATCTAAATCAGTCATAGATCTTTTTTTTTTTTAAAAAAAAGATTTCCTATGTAGTGAATATATATATTCCCTATATATACTCAAATACAACTAGAGTGAGAAGGAACACAGTGTGGGAGTGGAGGAAGTGTGCCCTGAGCATGAGTTTACAGAAGACATGGACTGTATCTCACTCCTTTGGCCCTGTAACAGCTGGTAATCAATGGCCAACAAAACTTAGCCAGACATGGTGGTTCACGCCTGTAATCTCAGCACTTTGGGAGGCTGAGGTAGGCAGATCACCTGAGGTCAGGAGTTCAAGACCAGCTTGGCCAACATGATGAAACCCTGTCTCTACTAAAAATACAAAAATTAGCTGGGCATGGTGGCACATGCCTGTAGTCCTGACTACTCAGGAGGCTGAGATAGGAGAATCACTTGAACCTGGAACTCTGAGGTTGCAGTGAGCCAAGATCATGCCACTGTACTCTACCTTGGGTGACAGAGACAAGACTCCATCTCCAAAAAAAAAAAAAAAACTTAAGTAGAATCTTACTACTTACCTAATGCTGTAGACTTGACACTGTCAAGCTCCTTGAATCGCCATAACCTCTAAATAACCAAAACACCTGTAAAAGCAGACAGTGACCAAAATAGCTGAAGGGAGTCCAGGACATGAAAATTGTAGAAGATAACTGTGTACTTAACCTGTTTTCTAAGGAAACTAGAAGAGAAGGCTATAAGAGCAGAATTAGCAAAGAGAAAAGAGGGAGATGGTGGCCAGACGTGGTGTCTCACACCTGTAACCCCAGCATTTTGGGATGCCAAAATGGGTGGATCACTTGAGGTCAGGAGTTCGAGACCAGCCTGGCCAACATGTCAAAACCCTACCTCTACTAAAAATACAAAAATTAGGCCAGACACGGTGGCTCACACCTGTAATCCCAGCACTTTGGGAGGCCCGGGCAGGAGGATCACAAGGTCAGGAGTTTGAGACCAGCCTGGCCAATATAGTGAAACCCCGTCCCTACTAAAAATACAAACGTTAGCCAGTCATGGTGGTGGGTGCCTGTAGTCCCAGCTACTCGGGAGGCTGAGGCAGGAGAATCGTTTGAACCAGGGAGGTGGAGGTTTCAGTGAGCTGAGATTGCACCATTGCACTCCAGCCTGGCTCAAAAAAAAAAGAGAGATGGAGAAAGTGGAAAAGGAAAGCAGGGTTACTGAGTGGCCACAGACACTATTTACCATCAGAAAGAAAAAAGATGGTTAAGATAAAACCCCAGTGAGAGTGCAGGAGGCAATTAGTTCTTTCACTTTTCTCTTGAACTGGTTTTTGTTTTCCACTCTTCTTTTTATTTATTTATTTTTTGAGACAGAATTTCAATCTGTCGCCCAGGCTGGAGTGCAGTGGTGTGATCTTGGCTCACTGCAACCTCAGCCTCCCAGGTTCAAGCAATTCTCCTGCCTTAGCTTCCCGAGTAGCTGGGATTGCAGGCATCTGCCACCAAACCTGGCTAATTTTTTTGTATTTTTAGTAGAGATGGAGTCTTACCATGTTGAGCCAGCTGGTTTTGAACTCCTGACCTCAGGCAATCCACCTGCCTTGGCCTCCCAAAGTGCTGGGATTACAGGTGTGAGCCACCATGCCAGGCCTTCATCTTCTTTTTCTTTGTCATATATAGAATCATGAACTTTTACAGCAAGAAGGAACCCTAAAGATCAATCACTCCCCTTATTATACATTTAAGGCCCTGAAGGTTGAATGGTTTGACCAGGGTTGCACAGAAAATTAAGTAGCAGAACAGGGATTTAAACCCAGCTTTATTCATTTTCGTTTTTCCTCCTATCCTTCAGTCTCCATGGAAGAAGATTCTGCAGTTTTTAATCTTGGAATAGTATTTCTTTTTTCTTTTGAGACAAGGTCTTGCTCTGTTGACTAGGCTGGAGTGCAGTAGTGCAATCATAGCTCACTACAATTGTGAACTCCTGGGCTCAAGTAATCCTTTCACCTCAGTCTCCCAGATAGCTAGGACTACAAGTGCAGGCCACCACATCTGGCTATTTTTTAATATATATATATTTTTTATAGAGATGGCATCTCACCATGTTCCCCAGGCTACTCTCAAACTCTTGGCCTCAAGTGATCTTCCCACCTCAGCCTCCCAAAGAGCTGGGGTTGCAGGCATGAGCCACCATGCCTGGCCTCGAGCAGTATTTCATTTGTGCTTTTCTGGAAGAGACTTGTTGCTTCCTTATTTGAAAGTAGCCTCGGGCTGGGCGCAGTGGCCCATACCTGTAATCCCAGCACTTTGGGAGGCCGAGGCAGGCAGATCACGAGGTCAAGAGATCAAGACCATCCTGGCCAACATGGTGAAACCCTGTCTCTACTAAAAATACAAAAATTAGCTGGGTGTGGTGGCACATGCCTGTAGTCCCAGCTACTTGGGAGGCTGAGGCAGGAGAATCACTTGAACCCAGAAGGTAGAGATTGTAGTGAGCCGAGATCACGCCGCTGCACTCCAGCCTAGGGGGACAAGAGTGAGACTCCATCTCAAAAAAAAAAAAAAGAAGCAGCCTAAGCTGGGTGTCCTCTCCGGTAATAACCAGTGTAATGCTTGCTGTTCTAGGAGCCATGTTTGACCAGGACACTGGGAAGGTCGTATCCATGCTGGAGGCTCTTGTGAGGAGATGAGTGGGTGAAGAGAGAGGCTGGGATGAAGATGCTGCCAGGAGTGGGTGTGTTTGGGACTGGCAGCTCCGCCCGAGTTCTGGTCCCACTGCTGAGGGCTGAAGGGTTCACCGTTGAGGCCCTGTGGGGGAAGACCGAGGAGGAGGCAAAGCAGCTTGCTGAGGAGATGAACATCACCTTCTACACCAGCCGGACCGATGACGTCTTGCTGCATCAAGATGTGGATCTGGTGTGCATCAGCATCCCCCCTCCACTCACCCGGCAGATATCTGTGAAGGCTCTAGGTATGCCCAGCAGGCTGCAGCAGGGGCAGATCATGTCTCCCTCTGGGCAGTCCCCTGAGGGTTACTCCTCTCCTCTGAGCCTGCGCACCCCTTCCTAGGCTCACGTCTGCAGGGAGGAGAACTCTGGGACATCACTTGTCCCTGAAGCTAGTGCTTGAGGAGGGCATGTTGGGGGTTCTTATAACTATAGGAGAAAAAAGACATAGCCTAACCTACCTCTCATTCATAAATTTTTGAACAGAAATTAAGGAAATACTCTTAAGAGACAGACATCAAGGGGCTGGAGATGGTTGCATCTCAGGCTGTAAAGTTTGCCTCTGTGAAGTTAGAGGTCAGAGCCCTGGGCGCTGGGGAATTGGTTGTGACTGGTGTGTGTGTTTGTTCTTCCGTTTCTGGGGCACACAGCACCACAGGAAGGATAAGCTGTGTAGTAAGGCTACCATTTCCCATGTTTTGTCAGCCCTTGACTATAGTGAGCACACACCCTTCCTGCCAAACTGCGGTTTTGTATTGCCAGAAGGCAGGAAGGCTCTGACAGCGTTGGGCTTCCCTGACAGGATCCGAAGACAGCCTGCTCACATGACATCTCTTTCCCTTGGGAAGTTTTGGGCTTGGTAACCTCCTGCCCCTGGCTGGGCATGGCTTGCTGAGCTGTTCTCCTGCAATTCTTGTTGATCTTCTCTTTCCAGTCAACTGTAGTAAACTTCTTCTCTTCATCTAATAGAAATCAGAACCTAGTTTAGTAAGTAAACAAACCAGTAAACATTCAGCCAGCAATTTTTATTTATTTACTATTTTTGTTTGTTTATTTATTTATTTATTTATTTTGGAGATGGTGTTTTGCTCTTGTCGCCCAAGCTAGAATGCTGTGGCACAGTCCCGGCTCGCTGCAACCTCCACCTCCTGGGTTCAAGTGATTCTTCTGCCTCAGCCTCCTGAGTAGCTGGGATTACAGGCACCTGCCAACACACCCAGCTAATTTTTGTATTTTTAGAAGAGATGGGGTTTCACCATGTTTACCAGGCTGGTCTTGAACTCCTGACATCAGTTGATTCACTCACCTCGGCCTCCCAAAGTGCTGGGATTACAGGCGTAAGCCATTGCACCTGACTTTTCTTTCTTTCTTTTTTTTTTTAATACAGAACCTCACCCAGGCCAGAGTGCAGTGGCACAATCTCGGCTCACAGCAACATCCACCTCCCAGGTTCAAGCGATTCTCCTGCCCTGGCCTCCCAAGTAGCAGGGACTACAGATGTGTGCCACCATGCCTGGCTAATATTTGTATTTTTAGTAGAAATGGGGTTTTGCCATGTTGGCCAGGCTGGTCTTGAACTCCTGACCTCAGTTGATCCACCCACCTTGGCCACCCAAAATGCTAAGGTTACAAGCATGAGCCACCACACCTGGCCTCATATTTTTTATTTTTGAGACGGAGTCTTGCTAGGTAACCAGGCTGGAATGCAGTGGCACAATCTCAGCTCACTGCAACCTCCGCCTCCTGGGTTCAAGTGATTCTTCCGCCTCAGCCTCCCGAGTAGCTGGGACCACAGGCGCGTGCCACCATGCCCGGCTATTTTTTTTTTTTTGTATTTTTAGTAGAGATGAGGTTTCACCGTGTTGGCCAGGACGGTCTCGATCTCTTGACCTCGTGATCTGCCCACCTTGGCCTCCCAAAGTGCTAGGATTACAGGCGTAAGCCACTGTGCCTGGCCGATATTTTTTTTAATGCCTCCTGTGTGCCAGTCACTGTCCTGTTGTCATTTTGGACATTCAAAGCTATATTAGATGGGACTCCTCTCTGCCTTCAGATTTCATAGTCCAATTGAGGCAACTAGAAATAACACACATTGCAAGGTAGATGACAGAAGACATAGTCACAGTTCAAGTAGGATATAGTTACTTGACTGAGTCATTGTTTTATGTGAGGTGATAGGAGCCAAGTGTCTCTTTGATACAGTCAAAGATCTCTAGGTCCAGGAACTGGTGCCATGAGGCTGTCCTCCACTCTTCCTGACCACTGCCATGGTGGAAAACCCCAGGGTCTGCCACTTAGCTCTCCCCTATTCTGAGAAATACCATAAGAAGGTGTCTGTCACCTCTGGCCAGTGGTTGGGGAAAAATAAACGTTCACTGAAGTGAGAAAGAACTTCAATTGGTCTGGTTGTCAATTTGGAGCAAGTAAGTTTTGGCCTTATTGTTTGTTTCTTCCAGAGAGCTCTCTCTGATGATGTGTGACATTGGAGCTATTCATTCATCAGTCACCAAATACTTGGGAGGTCAGACAGTGGCTTCCAGATTGAATTCAGAAATAGACCTAGGTCAACACTTTAGCAGAAAGTTGGTTCAAGGGGAACCAAGCCGCTGTGGTTGCTTGACTCCTTGCTATCCCTTGTGGTTTGAATGCAGACTAGAAAGGTGAGGTGTGTCCAGAGGCACCTCAGTCTTCTTCCTGAATTTTAGGGCTCCCTACAGACACCATTTCCAAGCTGTGCAGGAGGAAAAGAGAAAAACCCCAGAGTCCTGTGGCAACAAGCTTGCTTTTTTTCTGGTTGTTGGTATGCTCCACCAGCAGCAGCAGCACTTGGGAACTTACTAGAAATTGAATTCTCAGCTGGGCAACATAGTGGGATCCTATCTCTACAAAAATAGTTTAAAAATCAGCCAGGCATGGTGGCATGTGACTGTGGTCCCAGCTACTTAGGAAGCTGAGGCAGAAGGATCACTTGAGTCCAGGAGATAGAGGCTGCCATGAGCAGTGATCATGCACTCCAGCTTGAGTGACAGAGTAAGACTGTCTCAAAAAGAAGTTGAAATTCTCAGGCCCCACTTCAAACCTACTGAATCTCTGGGATCCAGCTATCTGTGTTTAAACAACCCTTGCAGGTGACTCTCGTCCATCTTAAGAATTGAGAGCCACTGATCCAATCCAACATCTTCATTTGAATTAAACTGAGACCCAGGAATATTAGGAATGACAGCTTGGTTGCATTTCAACAAGTCTTCATGCTGTGATTTTTCTCTCCTTGCTAGAGCTTTATATTTTTACCTTATTTCTAAAGCCATAAGATCATTTCTTGCCCTCATTCTTATTTTTCCTAAAA
This sequence comes from Cheracebus regulus, assembly GCA_963574635.1. Classification (NCBI taxonomy): domain Eukaryota; kingdom Metazoa; phylum Chordata; class Mammalia; order Primates; family Pitheciidae; genus Cheracebus; species Cheracebus regulus. The sequence goes on from CAUYQU010019937.1 coordinate 15,610, forward strand.
TTAATTATTGGACTTCCCTTCCAGAGATATACTTTTCATATAACAGCTCTTTTTAAGGCATCTTGTTTTCTGCTTTGGTCTGACTTGTGTTTTTCATCTTCTAACTCCAATTTCATCCTTAAAACTTTCCCATGAATTTCTTAAATGGGAGAGGGAAGGGCCCTGTTGTATTTTATTCTTCAGTTCAGAAGTAGTTTAGGAAAATGTATTTTAAGTGCAAGGTGCCCCAGCATCTTTGCCACAGTTGAATGTTTTCTTAAATCTGTCACTAAAAGGTGGGCTTCTGTGCCCAATTCTTGGCACTTCTGTGGTTCATTAGAAAAACATTAAGTTTGCAGCTGGGCAGAGTGGCTCACCCCTGTAATCCCAGCACTTTGGGAGGCTGAGGCAGGTGAATCACCTGAGGTCAAGAGTTTGAGATCAGTCTGGCCAACATGATGAAACCCTGTTTCTACTAAAAATACAAAATTTAGCTGAGTGTGATGATGCATACCTATAATCTGAACTACTGGGGAGGCTGAGAAAGGAAAATTGCTTGAACCCAGGATGCAGAGGTTGCAGTAAGTGGAGATCGCACCACTGTACTCCAACCTGGGTGACAGAATGAGACTCTGCCTCCAAAAAAAAGAAAGAAAACACTAGGTTTGCCAGTCTTTTTCCATGAGATCCCAAGATGACAAAAGATACTCCAGCTCAGATCCCTGCTATATGCTTTTATCCTAAGAACACCAGTCCCTTGGGAAGCCTTCCCTGACCCTTGATCCAGTCAGGTCCCTACAGTATGCTCTTAGCCCACCATTTGTTCATCTTCTGCATTTACCACAGTGCTGTTTTACATTTTTTTGTATGATAATTTGAACCCATTAAACCATAAATTCTCTGAAGGTTGAAACCATGCCTGATGTTGTATCCTCAGTGCTCGGCACAGTGCCTGGCATGCTGGTTGAACAAGGCATTTACAAATCCTACCCAGGCAGCCCAGTCTGCTGGTGTGAGCCAGGCAGCTAACATGGACCTGTGATCTAAGAAAGAGTGGAGATTGGGCTATGGGCAAGAAATGTTCTAGTAGCAGAACTTTTTAAATTTAAAAAGCAGGAGCCGGGCACAGTGGCTCATGCCTATAATCCAAGCACTTTGGGAGGCCGAGGTGGGCGAATCACCTGAGGTCAGGAGTTTGAGACCAGCCTGACCAACATGGAGAAACCTCATCTCTACTAAAAATACAAAATTAGCCGGGTGTGGTGGCACATGCCTGTAATCCCAGCTACTAGGGAGGCTGAGGCAGGAGAATCACTTGAACCTGGGAGGTGGAGATTGTGAGCTGAGATCGCCGTTGCACTCCAGCATGGGCAACAGGAGCAAAACTCTGTCTCAAAAAAAAAAACAAAAAACAAAACAAAGTGGACTCCTGGATTTTGTAAAACATAAAAGTAGCACTCTTCTTGGGCTGCTTCTCAACCCTGCTGTTTGAAATGATTTTTCCAGTCCCAGGCCACTAGAGGGACAAACAAGGGCGATCTTAAGCCCAGAGCTGTGAATCTGGTTCGTCGTGGTGTGTTACTAGCAACAGAGAAGTGATCTGCAGCAGCACTGGGGCAACTTCTCTGGGCCTTGGTCAAGGGCTCATCACTCCTGGGTAATCTAGGGGCATGAGCTGGAGAGGGGCTTGCAGCTTGAAACTATGCTCCAGAGAACCTAAGCTAAAAGCACTCAGCACCCATCTCTCCCATTCCCTGGAAGCAAAACAGTTTTCAGGGTTTTTTTTTTTTTGTTTTTTTTTTTTGAGATAGGCTTTCACTCTTTTACCCAGGCTGGAGCACAATGGTGCTATCATAGCTTACTGCAAACTTGAACTCCTGGGCTCAAACAATCCTCCTGTCTTAGCCTCTGGAGTAGCTGAGACTATAGGTGCACCACCATGCCTGGCTAATTTTTAAGAAAACATTTTTGTAGAGACAGGATTTCACTATGTTGTTCAAGCTGGTCTTGAACTCCTGACTCTGGCAATCTTCCTACCTTGGCCTCCCAAAGTGCTGGAATTATAGGCAGGAGCCACTGTGCCTAGCAGATTTCAGCTTCTCTAATCTCACTTGACTTCCTGGCAGAAGAGCTAGATAAACTCAGGTAGACATGTCTTTCATGGCTACCCAAAGACCCTGTACAGCTAGCCCGCAAGAGCCTGTTTAACTAAACATGGCCTTTTAGTCCCATGCTGATACTACTGGGTCCTAAGTTAAAGAATGCTGTTGTGGCCGGGCACAGTGGCTCATGCCTGTAATCCCAGCACTTTGGGAGGCCAAGGTGGGCAGATCACCTGAGGTCAGCAGTTCAAAACCAGCCTGACAAACATGGTGAAACCCGGTGTCTACTAAAAACACAAAAATTAGGCAGATATGGTGGCACGCACCTATAAATCCAGCTACTCAGGAGGCTAAGGCAGGAGAATCGCTTGAACCCGGGAGGTGGAGGTTACAGTGAGCCGAGATCATGCCACTGCATTCCAGCCTGGGTGACAGAGCGAGACTCCATCTCAAAAAAAAAAAAAAAAAAAAAGTACTGTCGTTCAGGGCCGGGCATGGTGGCTCACACCTCTAATCCAGCATTCTGGGAGGCCAAGGCAGGCAGATCGCTTGAACTCAGGAGTTTAAAGACCAGGGTGGGCAACATGATGAAACCCCATCTCTATCAAAAATACAAAATATTAGCTCAGTGAGGTGGCTCACACCTGTAATCCCAGCACTTTGGGAGGCTGAGGCAGGTAGATTACAAGGTCAAGAGGTCGAGACCATTCTGGCCAACATAATGAAACCCCATCTCTACTAAAACTACAAAAATTAGCTGGGTGTGGTAGCACAAGCCTGTAGTCCCAGCTACTCGGGAGGCTGAGGCAGGAGAATTGCATGAACCCAGGAGGCGGAGGTTGCAGTGAGCCCAGATCGCACCATTGCACTCCAGCCTGGCAACAGAGTGAGACCATGTCTCAAAAAAAAAAAAAAAAAAAAAAAAAAAAGGCAGATTGAAGAGTGTCATAAATTGAAGCGATTGAATGATGTCGTAGACTACCAATCCAAATGCTTTCTTTCTTGTGCTATAGCACTGAGGTTTGTAATCCTGGGAATTCAGGCTTAAGATGCCCTTAAGTACAAATGATGGATGCTTTGTGTGGTTCTTCAGGGTCAAGGTGGCAGTGGTGGGGGTAGGAAGTAAAGGGAGCTGGAAGGATTAACCAGAGGCACCAGTTTGTTTCCTGTGGGCTTGGTCAGGATGTGAGCTATCAGGGGGCCAGGCTGGGCCTGACCCTCTGAGAGACCTAATAAACAGTACATATAATAAAACAACTCCTCTGTATTCATTTTGATTCTGTTTTTTGAGACAGAGTCTTGCTCTGTCATCCAGGCTGGAGTACAGTGGCTCGATCATAGCTCACTGCAGCCTCTAACTCCTGGACTCAAGTGATTCTTCCACCCCAGCCTCCTATGTATCTGGGACTACAAGTGTGCACTGCCATACCCGTGAGCCACCTCACCCAGCCTGAAAATTTGATTTTCTAAAAAGATGCTATAAAATCAACATGGGCGGGGCATGGTGGCTCATGACTGTAATCCTGGTACTTTGGGAGGCCAAGGCAGAAGGATCACCTGAGGCCAGGAGTTTGAGATCAGCCTGGGCAATGTAGCAAGACCCTGTATTTACAAAAAATTTAAAAATCAGCTGGGCATGGTGTCACGCACCTATAATCCCTGCTACTTGGAAAGCTGGGGGGAAGGCTCTGCTTGAGCCCAGACCAAGAATGCAGCAAACCAGAATCATCCTACTACACTCCAGCCTAGGTGACAGCAAGAAGCTATTTTTTTTTTTTTTTTGAGACAGACTCTCTGTCACCTAGGCTGCAGTGCAGTGGTGTGATCTCAGCTTACTACAACCTCTGACTCCCAGGTTCAAGCGATTCTTCTACCTCAGCCCCCTGAGTAGCTGGCACTACAGGTGTGCACCACCACGCCTGGCTAATTTTTTTTTTTTGACAGAGTCTTGCTCTTTCCCAGGCTGGAGTGAAGTGGCTCAATCTGGGCTCACTGCAACCTCCGCCCCCTGAGTTCAAGGGATTCTTCTGCCTCAGCCTCCCAGCTAGCTGGGATTACAGGAGCGCACCACCATGCCCACCTAATTTTTATATCTTTAGTAGAGACGGGGGTTTTGCCATGTTGGCCAGGCTGGTCTCGAACTCCTGACCTCAGGTGATCCACCTGCTTCGGCCTCCCAGAGTGCTAGAATTACAGGTGTGAGCCACTGCGCCTGTCCTAATTTTTCGTATTTTTAGTAGAGACCGGGGTTTCACCATATTGGCCAGGCTGGTCTTGAACTTCTGACCTTGTGATCTGCCCGCCTGAGCCTCCCAAAGTGCTGGGATTACAGATGTGAGCCTAGTTTCTTCTTCAAGAGAGTCTTGGGCCAGGCACTGTGGCTCATGCCTGTAATACCAGCACTTTGGGAGGCTGAGTTGGGTGGATCACAAGGTTAGGAGTTCGAGACCAGCCTGGCCAACATGATGAAACCGCATCTCTACTAAAAATACAAAAATTAGCTTGGTGTGGTGGTGTGCACCTGTAGTCCCAGCTACTCGGGAGGCTGAGGCAGAAGAATCACTTGAACCCAGGAGGTGGAGGGTTGCAATGAGCCGAGATCGCGCCACTGCACTCCAGCCTGGGTGACAGAGCGAGACTGTGTCTCAGGAAAAAAAAGAAGAAGAAACTAAGATTTTCAAAATACAGAACAAAGAAATTATTTACCTAGAAAATGTAGTTTCTTTGTGAGTCTTTTTATTTATTTTATTTTTTCGAGACAAAATCTGATTCTGTTGCCCAGGCTGGAGTGCAGTAGCTCAACATAGCTCACCGCAGCCCCAATCTCCTGGGCTGAAAGGATCCTCCTGCCTCAGCCTCCAAGTAGCTAGGATTACAGGTATACGCCTCCATGCCTGGCTTATTTTTTATTTTTTTTAAATAGAGATGAGGACTTGGTGTGTTCCCCAGGCTGATCTTAAACTCTGGAACTCAAGTGATCTTCCTATCTTGGCCTCCCAAAGTGCTGGGAATATAAGCTTGAGCCACCACGCCCAGCCAAGTCTTAAAATCCAAGTCACAATGGGCTTTTTTTCTCTGTATTTATGACATTGGCTGAATCCCTCCCTTGGCAATGGTAATAAAATGTACTGTTGACAGAGTTGTGCTGAGGCAGGTACTTTACATATACTGCTTTGGTTGACTTAGTTCTCCTTTTTTCCCTGTAACTGTAAAATCCCGCTTTACATTTATAGCAGTAAACAAAAAACCAGAGAAGTTTAGAAATTTCCCAGGTCATCTAGCAATGAAGTGAGAGAACCAAGATTTGCACACAGGAATTTCTGGCTCCAAAGCTTGAGTCCAGCACCAATAATTGACTCTTCCTGGTAGTCAGTTGTCCTGGGGCCCATCCATCATGTGGGACATCAGCCATTTCTATAAAGTTTTCTTATTTATTGGTTGCAAGATTTATTGATTGTAGTTACCATTGTTTCTGCTGGAAGCTAGCCAAATGAGTTCCCCTCCCGAGCTTGTGTAAACAGAATCCATCTTGGTCCATCTGGGTAAACTGCACCCTGCAGTGAGCCATCAGACTGTTGGACTGGGCTGGGTGACTCACGCCTGTAATTCCAGCACTTTGGGAGACCAAGGCGGGCACATCACCTGAGGTCAGGAGTTTGAGACCATCCTGGCCAACATAGTGAAACTCCATCTCTACTAAAAATACAAAAATTGGCTGGGCATGTGGTGAACACCTGTAATCCCAGCTACTCAGAAGGCTGAAGCAGGAGAATCACTTGAACCCAGGAGGAAGAAGTTGCAGTGAGCAGAGATCATGACACTGCATTCCAGCCTGGGCAACAGAGTGAGACTGTATCTCAATTAAAAAAAAAAAAAGGAAGCCCAGTGCGGTGGCTCATGCCTATAATCCCAGCACTTTGGGAGGCCAAGGCAGGCAGATCACAAGGTCAAGAGATCAAGACCATCCTGGCCAACATGGTCTCTACTAACCTATTCTCTACTAACAATACAAAAGTTAGCCGGGTGTGATGGCATGCACCTGTAGTCCCAGCTACTGGGAGGCTGAGGCAGGAGAATCACTTCAACCCTGGAGGCAGAGGTTGCAGTGAGCTGAGGTCACGCCACTGCACTCCAACCTGGTGACAGAGTGAGACTCCGTCTCAAAAAAAAAAAAAAAAAGGAAAATTATGGAAGCGTACATAGATCATGTATCAAGACCTTATGGGTGGGCCTTTGTAAGGACTTTGGCTTTTATTCCAAGAAGCAATTGGACATTGGAGGGCTTTTTTTGTGGGTTTCTGCCTAGGTGTCTTTACCCGTCCTGGCTTACTAAGGTATTAGCACAGGATTTCCTCCAATTCAAACATCAAGCTCGCAGGAACACTGCAGGTGTTAGTGTCTCATGGCTGTTCATATCCTCATGAGCCTTCATCTTGAAACATGAAGCAGCATTCATCCCTTCAGTTTCCAGCTGCTCATCCTCTAGCATTCTCCTCAGGACTTTGTCCAACTTTGTTTAGCTCTGGGTGTGTGCCAGCTGCAGCATACCCAGAATGAGTGTGAGGGCAGAAAGGGGATTCTCACTTCCTTCCCCTCCTACTGGAGCTGAGCGTTTTCTAGCTTTGGACCACTCTAACTTGTTGGACCAGTGTTTTCAGAGAACAATCTGCAAGGGAATCTTAGGGTCCTCTCTGGAGTTTTGACTAAGGATGGGAGTTATGACTAGCCCATCCCCTAGAAAATAGGTTAGATTCCCTTGCCCCAAGCTGATGACCTAGTAAATGCATGACAGCATAGAGACACATCCATGAAGTGTGCCCACCTGTGTGCCTCAGGGCAGGTGGACATGCTGGAGATTCTCCCTTGGAACTTTGAGATTTCTTGTTGTGTCCTATGATTAGGTATTGGGAAGAATGTGGTTTGCGAGAAGGCAGCAACATCAGTGGATGCCTTCCGGATGGTGACAGCCTCAAGATACTACCCACAGCTGATGAGCCTGGTGGGGAATGTGCTGCGCTTCCTGCCTGCCTTCGTGCGCATGAAGCAGCTGATTTCGGAGCACTACGTGGGAGCAGTGATGATCTGTGATGCCCGTATCTACTCAGGCAGCCTGCTGAGCCCCAGCTATGGCTGGATCTGTGACGAGCTCATGGGTGGCGGGGGCCTGCACACCATGGGGACATACATCGTGGACCTGCTGACCCACCTGACCGGCCGGAGAGCAGAGAAGGTACACGGGCTGCTCAAGACGTTCGTGAGGCAGAATGCTGCCATCCGTGGCATCCGGCACGTCACCAGTGATGACTTCTGTTTCTTCCAGATGCTCATGGGTGGGGGTGTGTGCAGCACAGTGACACTCAACTTCAATATGCCGGGTGCCTTTGTGCATGAAGTCATGGTGGTAGGCTCTGCGGGACGCCTCGTCGCCCGAGGAGCCGACCTCTATGGGCAGAAGAACTCTGCCACACAAGAAGAGCTGCTGTTGAGGGACTCACTGGCCGTGGGCGCAGGGCTGCCTGAGCAGGGGCCCCAGGACGTCCCGCTACTGTACCTAAAGGGCATGGTGTACATGGTGCAGGCCTTGCGCCAGTCCTTCCAGAGGCAGGGCGACCGCCGCACCTGGGACCGTGACCCTGTCTCCATGGCCGCCTCCTTTGAGGATGGGCTGTACATGCAGAGCGTGGTCGATGCCATCAAGAGGTCCAGCCGATCCGGGGAGTGGGAGGCTGTGGAGGTGCTGACGGAGGAGCCTGATGCCAACCAGAACCTGTGTGAAGCGCTTCAGCGGAACAACCTATGAGCCTGCACCTGGCCTCCTTGCCATAGGACAGAGGGACCGGGGGGGAAACAGGAGCCAGACATGATGGGGGCTTGGCCCGAGCAGAGACAGTGTCTTTCATTTAATGAGTCTGGGTGAAGCCAGAGATTGTCCTGGGACTTCGCCTTCCCGACCCCAGCAGCTTACCTGCTCCTTAGACTTGCAGGGTAGCAAACATTCTTGTTGCCAGGCTAGCACAGTGTACACAGGGTAGAGCTGTCGCCGGGCCTCCTCATGGCGATGCGAGTGAGTGGGACCAGGAGAGGCTCACCCTGTGGGCCCTTCAGCCTGATACACAGTCCTAACAGGGTGAGAATGCACAAAAGGGGCCAGGCAGCTCGGCTGAGGCCCAAGGAGAAATGACTGGAAATCTCCTTGCCATGTCCTTCTTGGGTTGGGGCATCTCAGGAACGGTGAGGGCAACAAGCTGACCCTCAGGGACCCTTACCTGCCCTCCCATGTTACCAGCCCCTTCCCAGGTGGGGACAAGGGCTTGCTGTATTAAGTGAGCTCTTGGGCTTTTGAACTAGGGCAGAGGGCCCTGATTTGGCAGAGAGGAGGCAAGGGAGGGCTTTAGAATATCTGAGAAATGTTAATAAATAATTCAGAAAATAGGACATGGCATGTGGTTTTTGGTAGGTTGGGTTTCTTTAGTACTGAAAGGCTTGGTGATTTTTCTCTTTCTTCATGGCTCCACAGCAGCTTGGAGCCAGCCGTGGGTCATCACCGCCAATGGGGCGGTGCCTCTGCCAGCCAGCCCTCGTCTCCCGCCTATTCCGTCATGGCCAAATCCCAAGAGCCTCCAAAGAAAACGTTTTCTCAGAGAACAGGACTCAGGACTTCCTAATGGGCTGCTGCTGGGCCTGCGTCTCAGCAGATAGCAGGAGAGTTTGGGGCCTCTCTGGGCTGGAGGTCAGGAGAGATCTGTTCTTTTTTTTTTTTTTTTGAGACGGAATCTCGCTCTGTCGCTCAGGCTGTAGTGCAGTGGCGTGATCTTGGCTCACTGCAATCTCTGCCTCCTGGATTCAAGCAGTTCTCCTGCCTCAGCCTCCCGAGTAGCTGGGACTACAGGTGTGTGCCACCACGCCCAGCTGATGTTTTTGTGTTTTTAGTAGAAATGGGGTTTCACAATGTTGGCCAGGATGGTCTCGATCTCCTGACCTCGTGATCTGCCCACCTTGGCCTCCCAAAGTACTGGGATTACAAGCGTGAGCCACCGTGCCCAGCTCAGGGGTCTGTTAATGCCATGGTGTTGGCTGCCAGAGCATCCTCGAAGTGGCGGGATGGGCAGTTTCAGGGAGGTGGCACAGGGTGAGAAGGAGGAGGAAGAGCTCCAGGCATGCCCCGTGGAGCAGCTGCGGCTGGACCTGCGCAGCACAGGAGTAGCCTTCTCCCCACCTCTGCCAGAGGCCAAGGGGTCGTGCTGAGAAAGGACATGCCCTCCCTTTTGCTTCTTTGACCAGCCTGCCAGGAACGTTCAGCCTGGACCAACTTCTATTCCCTTCTCTAACTTTCTGCCCTCTTCCCTGCCCTGGGCTTCTGGCCAGAAAAGCCCAGGAAGGGCTTCCTCTTCCTCTTGGCACCCCTTCTAGAAGTCACCAGGCCTGTTTTCCCGTCATGTCCTGGATTCAGACGTCTGTGTGAGATGTAATAAGGGGCAGGGTTGGAGTGTGCCTACTACATGCTGACCCTTGGGGCGAACGTGTTACTATTTAATCTCCAAACCACTCTGACATTACTATAGTAAATATTCCCATCATTCCGATCATAAGACGGAGGCATGGAGGGCAAAGCTACTTGCCTCCTATAGGTTGTACATGATGGAGTCAGGAGCCTGGTCAGGACCATCTAACCACAGAATTTGATCTTGAACCACACCTCCTCCCAGCACTTGGGAAGTCTTCAGACCCAAGGGCCAGGCATTGCCCCTCCCTGTGGCAGGAGCCTCGGCCTGGCCTGAACTAGGAGGTGAAGTGCAGACAGCACGCACCACCAGGCTGGACATCAATAGTTAAAGGGGAGGCTGCCCCCTTGTCCCTGGGACAGTTAGCTCAGCTCAGTCCTCCCATGTGTGGCCAGGATGTCGAGGTCACTCCAAAACATGGGAATTGACCAAGAAAGCACAAGCCCAACTTAGATGCTACCACATAAGAAAGGGCCATGTGGCCGACCCAGAATGGCACTCGGGTTCCCAGAATGTGGTGGGGTAGACTGCAGTGAGCTTAGTGCAGAGATACTTTAATGAGGACTCCTGTTCCTCTGAGGGGATTCCCAGAACCTAGTTCCACAGCCAGAGGGGTGCATGGCCCCTTCCCTCAGACATATTTACCATCGAGTATCTCCTGGGCATCAGAGCTGGTCAGTCCCACACTGGGGATGAGGAACACAGATGTGCCCAGATGCCTATGGGCAAGGGAGCCCACAGAGTTCTGGTCTCCACTGGTGACTGAACACACAACTGGTTCCAGACTTGTCCAGCAGCGCTCCCTCCTGGAAGAAGGCAGTAGCACCTCCCAGGACATGTTTCCAAATCTCAGGATGTTACCAGCTCTTCCTCAGGTTAAAATTAAGATTTTCCAGGCCAGTAAAAATGCAGTTAGCTTTGCTTGTCAGATACAGCAACCAGAAGATAACTTCTTTTTTTTCTTCTTTTTTTTTTTAAAGACGGGTTTTCACCATGTTGGTCAGGCTGGTCTTGAACTCCCGACCTCAGGTGATCCGCCTGCCTTGGCCTCCAAAGTGCTTGGATTACAGACATGAGCAACCACATCCGGCCTTTTTTTTTTTTTTTTTTTTTTGAGAACTTCTAAAATATCTGTCGCTTATTCTTCAACCTCCAGCCAAATCTAAGCCTGTTCTCACCCAGACGGTGGCAGCTGCTTCCTTTCCTGTTCTGCCCTTCACCCTGCAGTCCAAGCAGCCTATCTGGAACATCACGCCAAGATCCCTCCCTGTCCACACCCCACCTCCCCACCCCCGGACTTGCCCAGCCTGGTTTCCATATGGCCGTGCTCTCCACTGCAGTCACACTGAGCAGCCCTCCTTCAGCCTGGCAGCTTCCATACTAGCAGGGCTTCCTCCCTGGCATGTCCTCTGCCTGGAAGGCACCACCTCTCTCCCTCAGTCAGCTGGAGGGCTGCCTGGTCACCACTTCTGCCCTCAGCGAAGTAGCCACCCCCCAACCTGTGGTCCCACAGCCTTGGTCCTCAGTTGCACTGAGGTTGCATGTCTCATTCATTCATTCATTCATTTCTAGGCAGAGTCTTACTCTGTTACCTAGGCTGGAGTGTAGTGGCATCACCTTGGCTCACAGCCACCTCCACCTTCTGGGTTCAAGTGATTCTCCTGCCTCAGCCTCCCAAGTAGCTGAGACTACAGGCATCTACCACCATACCTGGCTAATTTTTGTTTTGTTTTTGGTTGGTGTTTTTAGATGGAATCTTACTCTGTCACTGAGGCTGGAGCGCAGTGGCGCAGTCTCAGCTCGTTGCAACCTCCGCATCCCTGGTACGAGCAATTCCCCTGCCTCAGCCTCCCGAGTAGCTGAGATTACAGGCGCATGCCACCACACCCAGCTAATTTTTTTGTATTTTTAGTAGAGACAGGGTTTCACTATGTTGGCCAGACTGGTCTCAAACTCCTGACCTCAGGCAGTCCGCCCGCCTCGGCCTCCCAAAGTGATAGGATTACAGGTGTGAGCCACTGCACCTGGCCTAATTTTTGTATTTTTAGTAGAGATGCGGTTTCACCACATTGTCCAGGCTGGTCTTGAACTTCTGGCCTAAGTTATCCACCACCCTCGGCCTCCCAAGATGCTAGGATTATGGGCATGAACCACTATGCTGGGCACTTATTTTGAATATGTAATTTCAACTTTTACTTTACATTTGGGGTGGAGGGGGTACATGTGCAGGTTTGTTACACGGGTATACTGCGTAATGCTGAGGTTTGGGGGACAGTTGGTTTCATTGCCCAGATAGTGAACATAGTACTCAATAGGCAGTTTTTCAACCCTCGCCCCACCCCCTCTGCCCCCTCTCAGTCCGATGTCTGTGGGTCCCATCTTTGTGTCCATGTGTAGCCAATGTGTAGCTCCCACTTATAAGTGAGAGCATGTGCTATTAATGTGTAGCTCCCACTTATAAGTGAGAGCATGTGCTATTTGTTTTCCTTTTCCTGTGTTAATTTGCTTAGGATAATGGTCTCCAGTTGTTTCCATGTTGCTGCAAAGGAGACAATTTCATTCTTTTTTTTTTTTTTAAGGCGGGGTTTCACCATGTTGGTCAGGCTGGTCTTGAACTCCTGACCTCAGGTGATCCGCCCGCCTTGGCCTCCAAAGTGCTTGGATTACAGGCGTGAGCCACCACGCCCGGCCAATTTCATTCTTTTTTATGGCTGCATCATTTTTACTTTTTTTTTTTTTTTTTTGAGTATTCTTACTCTGTCAAACAGGCTGGAGTGCAATGGCATGTTCTCACCTCACTGCAATCTCTGCTGCCTGGATTCAAGTGATTCTCCTGCCTCAGCGTCCCGAGTAGCTGGGACTACAGGCACAAGCCACCACACCTGGCTAATTTTTGTATTTCTAGTAGAGACAGGGTTTCACTATGTTGGCCAGGCTGATCTCAAACTCCCGACCTTGTGATCTGCCTGCCTCACCCTCCCAAAGTGCTGGGATTACAGGCATGAGCCACGGCGCCCAGCTGTCATTTTTACTTCTTGAGACAGGGAAAAGTGTTGCCCAGGCTGGTCTTGAACTCCCAGGCCCAAGTGATCCTCCCGCCTCAGCCTCCCAAATATCTGGGACTACAGACACAGACCACCATGCCCAGCTACACATATCTCCTTAAATCATGTAGCATTTCCCCTTTAGAGTGAGCTTCTAGGAGCAGTAGTGACTTGATCCTTTCTGCAGCTCCTATCACCCACCCTGCTTAGACAAGTCCATTGGGTAATAGGCCTCAGGAATTGTAGACTAGTTCTTCCACGATTTCTACTTCCTGCCTCACCTGTGAGAAGATGCAACCAGCTCTTCCTTATCAGTGCTGGCCTTGCTCACGCTTCTAGCCCTGGAGACCATACAAAGATATGGAGGCCTTCTTGGGTCAGGCCTTAGCAAGAGAGTCCCCAGGTCTGCAGATCCTGCAAAACTTGGACAGGGGCTCCCAGATCCTAGGGTGTGGTCTCATGCAAGGCTACTTCTCTCCAGGCCTCTGCCTCCCCAACCATAAAGCAAGGAGGTTAAGCTCAATTGTCTTGGCTGGGTGTGGTGGCTCATGCCTGTACAGCACTTTGGGAGGTGAAGGAGGGAAGAATGCTTGAGGTCAGGAGTTTAAGACCAGCCTGACCAACATAGAACTTACCTCCACAAAAAATTTTTTTGGTTGGACACAGTGGCTCACATTTGTAATCCCAGGATTTTGGGAGGCCGAGGTGGGCAGATCACTTGAAGTCAGGAGTTCCAGACCAGCCTGGCCAACATGACAAACCCCATCTCTACTAAAAATACAAAACTTAGCCAGGCATGGTGGTGCATGCCTATAATTCCAGCTACTTGGGAGGCTAACACAGGAGAATGGCTTGAACACGGGAGGCGGAGGTTGCAGTGAGCTAAGATCACCCCATTGCACTCCAGCCTGGGCAACAGAGTGAGACTCTATCTCAAAATTTTAAAAAATTGTTTTAGTTAGCCAGGCATGATGGTGTACACCTATAGTCCCAGCTACTTGGGTGTCTGAACCGAAGAGGTCAAAGCCACAGCGAGTCATGATCACACCACTGCACTCCAGCCTGAGTGATGGTAAGATCTTGTCTAAATTTTTTAAAAAAGTTTATCTTGAAGGGCCCTCAACCTCTGAAAAACCCTGAGAATCTGTGCTCATTCCTCCAGACAACATTTGATCTGCATGATCCTTGTGGACAGTATCACCTGGCGTGATGAAATCACTACCCAGGGAAGTCTATAGCAGAAAGAGAAATAAATGTCTTGCCCCAGGCTGGGTGCGATGGCTCATGCCTGTAATCCCAGCACTTTGAGAGGCTGAGGCGGGAGAATGGCTTGAGACCAGGAGTAAGAGTCTCCACTGAGCTGATTGTGTCACTGCACTCCAGCCTGGACAACAGAGTGAGACTCTGTCTCAAAACTTAAAAGAAAGAAAAAAGAAAAAGAAAAAAAAAGTCCACTTTGGGACATTTGGGAGACCAAGCTGGGCTGATCACTTGAGTCCAGGAGTTCAAGACCAGTCTGGGCAACCTGGCAAAACCCCACCTCTACTAAAAAATTCAGAAATTAGCTGGGCGTGGTGGCGCACACCTGTAGTCCCAGCTACTTGGGAGGCTAAGGTAGGAGGATCCCATGAGTCCAGGAGGTAGAGATTGTAGTGAGCCGAGATTGTGCCACTGCACTCCAGTCTGGGTGACAGAGGGAGACCCTGTCTCAAAGAGAAAAGAAAAAAAAGGTCCATGGGGCCAGTGAGCATCCAAGTGACCCTGTCGAGGAGGGAGCAGCCTGGGATGATGCCAGGAAAGCCAGGAAAGGAGACACCCTCCTTTTCCTACCTGAGCCTGCACACCCTACTCCCTCCAGTGACCTTGCCAGGCCATATTCCAGGGAACCTAGACATGACTGTGACTTGGGATGGCCTCAGCCTTTCAGATTCTGGCCTGTCCCTCTCTGCAGCTTCCTCACTTTAGTCTCCTCACGTTGGTGCCTTTTAGGAGGTCCTCTGGTTAGGTGGATGTGATGCAATGACATGTGCCCCTAGGGAGTTCGCAGTCTAGTCCTGAAGACAGTTATAGCCCACGATAGTAGTGTGTAGGTGCTACAATGCAGGGCAACATGGGGTGCTGTCTGGCTCTCCCGGAAGCAAGGCCCCAAGTTTTTAAAGGTGTGTGTGCAGTAGCCAGGGGGAGAGGTGAGAATCAAGGCATTTTAGGCAGCGGAAGCCCCACATTGCAGAGAGTGAAGCAAGGAAAAGGTAAAACTGCTCAGGGAATTACGGGAAGCCACTGAGTTCTAAGGTGCCTGGGGCAAGAGAAGGAGGATCCCAAGGGGGAGTGACACCATCAGGGGCTCAGGTGTGTGTCACAGGGCCACTGGATGGATCTGTGGGCCAAGGCAAGACACACAGGGAGACCAGTGAGGCTGTCACCTGAAGTTGAGAGTGGCCCAGGCAACAGTGCTGACTATGGGGTTTGAGAGGTTCTCAGCCTGAAAGGGTATGTCCACTGGCCTCAATGTCTGCTTAGCTTGTAGGAATCAGTGAACAAAGAACAGGATGGGTTCTGGGATAACACCCAAGATTCTAGCTTAAACAATTACACAGATGAGATACAGGAAGAAAAGCAGTTGGAGGGAGGGGAAATTATCCATGAACTTGAAATTCCCTGTGTCTGTTTGCAGTGTCTAAGCAACACAAGAGGAGGCCCAGGAGGCAGCAGGATGTGCAGTTTCCAAAATGGCCAGCACCAGCTGGCTCTTCCCAGAGATCCCTGATGGTTGGACACAGCTGTCATCCAGTGGCTTGGTCTCAGGACCCCAGATGCATTTACTGCCCTCCCACCCCAACCCTGCCAGGACAACATCACTGATGCCCCGTCACCTGTGACCAGGAGCTACTCCATGGACAAGGTCTGGTCCAGCTATGGTCTGGCAATGAGTGGAAAACATCCCAAAGCTGTCACTCTTGCGACAGGCAAATGAACTCTTGCCACTTCCTAGGGGATCCCAAGTTTTGATCCCCTCAAGGTGAGACAAATGCAGGCCCTTCCTCGGGAGACAGAGAGCAGGGCCACACACCTGCTTCTCATGACCTGACAGACCCTTTCTGTTTTTTGCCCCACGTTCCTCCTTCTCACTTCCCTCTTCATCACCCAGTAAGCTGCCTGACCCTCAGATTCACCTAAACGCACAGCACCAGGCCCATCCCGATTCAGGGAGGCATGGGGTGGCACGGAGGAATCTGTCATTGTCAAGGTCATGGATGATGCGGATGCAAAACCTGCACTGTTGAGTCCTCCATCCTCTTTCCCAGTTCAGGCAACCTATCTGGGGAATCACGAAGTCTTTGAAAAAGAAAAATGTTTATTTTCAGCAAGCCCAAAATCCCAAGTGAGGGCAGGTGCCAAATTTGCCCCCTCCACCAGAGGGCCTAGGTCCACAGGAAGCCTGAAGCCAAGTTCAGGCTTGGAGGGGAGCCACCAGTGGAGCGGGACAGTCACTTGTACTGAGGAGAGAGCGGGGGGACAAGCGGAGCAGTGCAGACACTCAGCATCTTGTCGACGTCCACCTGGGTTGACTTCACCTCTGCCTTGAGGTGGTCACTCACCCCCAAGCTGGGCAGGCCCCCAGGCTCTTCTCCAGCCTCCTCTCCAAGGGGAGCCAAAGCATGCGTTGGGGGCACTAACAGACTGGGACAGGGCAAAGTGAGGCCTGGGCCCAGCTTACCTGCCAAGGGCAGCAAGGCCTGCAATTGCTCCACACCTGCCTCCTCGGGAACCAGGGCCAGCTCTGCCTCTGCATCCACCTCAGCCTCCCTGTCTCCCTCCCCGACCTGGTTCAGCTCAGGGTTGCAATAGTTGATGTACTGGTACAGGGGCCGCAGGTGCTGGGCCTTTCCTGCAAAGACCCGTGGCAGGATGGAGGCTGAAACGCCAGGTTGTGCCAGGTCAGGCCCCACAGGCAGGGGGAGAAGGAACAGCTCAGGGACTGCCACTCACGCTCCAGCCCCAACATCTCTAAGGGTGCAGACACCATGCTGGCCGAAGTGTGGAGCACAGGAGCCCCCAGGCTCTTGCGCTTCTTGGCTTTTTTGTGCTGTTTGGCAGATGGTGAGACCTCGCTCTGGCTGCCCTCTGACTCCTCTTCCTGCAGCAGCAGCCTGGGTGGCAGCTCAGCTTCAGCCCTCAGATGGGCACGGTGGCCCGAAAGGCTGAGGGACCTGAGCCAGGGACAAGAGACTTGAGGAGCCAGGCTCCAGCCCTGGCCCAGGGAATAGCCCAGCCTGCCCACCATCCCAGGGCTCGATGCCTGCTCCGTTCCTGGTCAGTGAGGCCCCAGGCCCAAGAAAGGCTTAGAGCCAGGTGAGCCCAGTCCCCTACAAACCCTGAAGCCCTCTCTCTCCTGCCGCTCCCTACGCGGGGGTAGCGGGGTGGGTCTTCAGGAACAGAAGGAGAAGGGAGTGAGGGTAGTAGTGGGGATACAAGAATCACGCCTGCAGGAGTGCAGGATTTAGGAATCCTACTGGAGTGTGAGCCCCATCCCCGGGCCTGCAGCTCCTTCCCTCCAAGAGCCCCCTCACTTGATAGGCTTCCTCTTTGGACCATGTCCGGGCCTTACAGAGACCATGGGCCTGGGGCCTCTCTCCTCTAGCGCCCCAGCCTCCGGCTTGGGCCTCTCTTCCCCCAGCTTGGGTCCTTCCTCTTGGAGCTCTGGCTCTGAGGCGGCTCCTGCTGGGCGCTGGTCTTCACCCTGGGTCCCGCCGGCCTTATGGGCTGGCACCAGGAACTGGTCTGCTGGCACCAGGAACTTGTCTCCGGTCACTGGACACTAGAAGTGACACATAGGCCATCAGTCACCATGGCCGGGCAAAAGATATAGGGATCCGTCACTGAACACCTAACATTAGACACCGAAACAGCCTGTGCCTCTCCCCTCGTGGAGAGCCCAGCCCGGCAGTTAGGGGGTCGGGGCGCTCAGAGTTCCGCCTCTCAGAGCTCTGCGGCCCCGTGTTTGAATGCTAAACAGCCTGATGGTCACCTCAGAGGTCTGAGCGCGGCCAGGGTCCTCCGCGAGCAGTGCCTGCCCCACGACCGTCGCCTCCTGGAACCCCGGCCGCCTCTCCGCCCCTGCCGAGGCCATGGCTGCGCGGGCTCAGTGCATCCTCCACAGCTGCCTGGGGCGGGCCCCGAGGGGTTGGATGGTGGCCCCGCGCGGACCCCGAAGACCGGCCAGCAAGCGAGGACAAAACTGGGAAGCGAGCCCGGCAGCCACCCTCGGCCGAAACTACAAGCCCCAAGAGGCTTTGCGCCAGGGTCAATAGGCCTTGACCCCGGGGCGGAAGCCACGGTTGCCCGGCAACAACTCCCGTCGAGTGGCAGCAGCTGGCGGCAAAACCGCTCGAGTGAGCCCCTGCCCGAGTGCCGCGCGGGGTGGGGCGCGAGCGGGACAGGGAAGTGGGCTGGGAGCAGAGGTCGCGGAGGCGACAAACGAGGCCGAGGTCGGGGCGGGGACCAGGAAGGTCCCTGGAGTGGCGGCGCTCCTGGGTCCAGGTCAGGGTCAGGGTACCGGACTAGGGTCGGAGGCCTGGAGCTGGGAAGGGGCCCCAGGGAAGGAGGTACACAGTCCGACAGGCCTCGGGGCCCCTTTGCAGGGCGGCGCGGGCGGCATGTGCGAGGGCCCGTCCCGCATCTCGGGGCCCATCCCCCCAGACCCGACGCTTTGCCCTGACTACTACCGGCGGCCGGCCTCGGGTGAGTAAGGCGGCGCGGCGGTCGCGAGAGGCTCCGGGGTCAGCCTCGGCTCCACCTCTGAGCCCCGCATTCCGCCCGGCTCCGCCCCACACGCAGCTCAAGGGCGCCTAGAGGGAAACGCGCTGAAGCTGGACTTGCTGACTTCGGACCGGGCCCTGGACGCCACTGCTCCCCGTGGCCCCCGCATCGATCCTGGAGCCCGAGAGATCCTGGAGCACGGCCGGCGTGGCGTCGGGGACGTGCTGTTGCAACTCGAGGGCATCTCCCTAGGTCCTGGGGCCTCTCTCAAGAGTAAGTCCCAGGAAGGGAAGAAGGGGCAGAGACAGTTTGGGGGTGGAAAGACATCAAAGCAGCTGCTCTTTCCGCCCTGACCTGGGCCCAGGCTTTGCTCTCTTGCGTCTCAGTTTCCCCAACCATAAAAGGGGGAGAAATGTGCTACCTTCTCGGAGGGGAACTGAATGAGGTAGTTCCCACGAAGCCCTAGCTCTGCTTCATGCATTTATTACCCGTCAAACTTGTGTGCCAGGCCATATAGGTGCTAGAACACAGGGTTGAAGACAAGCATGAGCCATCAAGTCAAGGTGGGAGACAAAGAACAAGAGATGAATCACTGTAATAATGGAGAAAATCAGCTGGGCGCAGTGGTCACACCTGTAATCCCAGCACTTTGGGAGGCTGAGGTGGGCGGATCACTTGAGCCCAGGAGTTGGAGACCAGTCTGGCCAGCATGGTGAAACCCCATCTCTGCAAAAAATACAAAAATTAGTCCGGCATGGTGGATTGTGTCTGTAATCCCAGCTATTCAGCAGGCTGATGTGGGAGGATCACTTGAGCCAGGGAGGTTGAGGCTGTAGTGAGCTGTGATCATGCCACTGTACTCCAGTCTGGGTGACAGAGACCCTGTCTCTAATAATAATGGAGAAAATCATCATGAGATACTACGTGAGGAAGGGAACACAGTGATGAGGTAGATGAGAGGTCAGGGGGCTCTTTCTGTAAGGGGCAGAGGGCAGGCCTGTGTGTGAACTGGTGGAAATTGGATTGTGTGGGCCATATGTAAGGCAGAGCCTGGCAGCATCTGTTCTCTAGGGAAGGACCCTAAAGACCATGAGAAGGAGAACCTGAGGCGGATCAGGGAGATTCAGAAGCGCTTCAGAGAACGGGAGCGCAGCCGGGAGCAGGGCCAGCCTAGGCCCCTGAAAGTTCTGTGGCGCTCGCCCAAGTATGACAAGGTGGAGTCCCGGGTCAAGGCCCAGCTGCAGGTACCTGCCTCAGGAAGCCAGAAGTATTATCCATTTTGTTGGCCAACAGGCAACTAACTATATTCTGATCTGAGTTCTGGGGAGGGAGGAAAGTCACAGAGGTAACAGAGGACTAAGAGACCCTGACTCTGCTACAGGGCAGGGCTGATGGGTGCCTTCTCAAAGTGGTGATGGCGGGGGGCTGATCCTAAGGGGCAAGCAGCAGTTAGGCAAGGGGACAGCAGAAGAGAACATTCCCAAAAGATGGAACCTCACAGACCACAGGACACGTAGCAGTGGAGATGCTAGGTACAGTTCACTGTGAGGAAAGAAAGGCGTGAGGTTAGACCAAGAAGTCAGCCAGACCCACATCGAGGGCCACATTAGCCACTTTCAGCCCTTATTTCTGAGGACAGTGGGAAGGGCAGAGGTATGGTGGGGGGGCTCTGTCTTGGGTAGAGAGCAGCACTATCCCTCCATCCAGGGACTCAGCAGGAGGAGCAAGAGTGAGAGGAAAGGCAAGGTCACACGAATGTGTCAGGGCTGAAGCATCTGTGGGGCTCCCAGGGGGTGGGAGTGTGTCCAGGAAGCAGATGGAAATTCAGGCCTGGATCTGAGAAGTGAGACCTAGGAGTTATTGACGATCAGGTTGAGGACAACGAGACTAAGGAAGTGACCGCCTGGATTTGAGGACTTGAAGGCCAGCCATCAAGAACTTTGGGGGACTAGAGCCAGGAATCTTTGCTAGGAAGAAGGGGAGAGAGTGGTGGCTGGCCCAGTACTGAGGTAGAAGGAGAGGTGGTTATTGTTTTCTTAAAAATCTGATACCCACACATGTTTATGTGCTGATGAGGACAAGTATCCCTTGAGGAGGGAAGAGGCCCTGAGGGACATGGATGCAGAGAGCCAGAGTCCTGAGGTTTCAGCCCCAGACCTCAGCCTGCTTGCTTTCTCTGCTGTACTCTGCCCTCCAGGAGCCTGGCCCTGCCTTTGGGACAAAGTCTGCCCACTTCCTGCGGGCGCACTCCCGCTGTGGCCCTGGCCTCCCACCACCCCGTGTCCCCAGTCCCCAGCCAATCCCACCAGGTCCTGAAGCTAAGGTCAGAGGATGTGTTGGGGCTGGATGGTGGTTGGGCAGGGCTCCCAGTGTGTGTTGGGGGGGTTCAGGGATATCACATAATGCTGTCTGCCCTCACCCACACTTGCTGTGTCCTGCAGGGGCCAGGCCTGGGGGTGGACTTCATTCGTCACAATGCCCAAGCTGCCAAGAGGGCCCCCCAGAGGCATTCCCGCTCACTGCAGGTCCTGGCACAGGTGCTAGAGCAGCAGCGGCAGGCCCAGGAGCACTACAATGCCACGCAGAAGGGCCACGTGCCCCATTAGTAGGTCTCACTGCCCGACACACAGGGCAAGGGGCACCTGGGGAGGGTGGGAACCAATCTCTGCCCTGGGGTCATCAACCCTGAGCCTGTGTACCCACAGCTTGTTGGAGCGCAGAAACCTGTGGCGGCGGGAGGCCGAGGCCCGTGAGCAGAGCCAGCCGGACCCTGCCATGCCCCCAGGCCACGTGGGCATGCCTGAGAACCAGCGGCTAGAAACACTGAGCAAGCTGCTCCAGAGTGAGTACCTGGGCAGGGAGGCTGGAGGGGGACCCCACTGAGGACCGGGCACCTACCCAACACTCACTGTTCCCGGGCCCCCTGTAGGCCAGAGCCAGCTGCTGCGTGAGCTGGTACTGCTGCCTGCCGGGGCAGACTCACTGAGAGCTCAGAGCCACCGTGCTGAGCTGGACCGGAAACTGGTGCACGTAGAGGAGGCCATCAAGATTTTTTCCCGGCCCAAAGTCTTCATGAAGATGGACACCTGAGCCCCTCTAGGGGACAGTTGGCACGGAGGTACATGCTGAGGATCACCAGCCACATGGCTGAAAAGGACAGGGTCAGGCCCATTCCCAGATCAGAGGTCTGAAGACAGGAGCAGAGGGTTGGCCAGTATCCCTAGAGCACTTTTCTCAGCCACCAGTGGCCACAGACGGGCCATCCCAGCCTTGTAACCGTTTTGTCACAATTAAACCCTTTGTACACAGGATTTGTTTCCTTAAGAGCTTTTCTTACCCTAAAAGTGCCAATCCTGGTGGCCCTCTTGCTGCACAATTGGAGGAAGTTCTCCCAATTGTCACTCCTGCCTTAGTCCAGAGCAGAAGGCAAGCTGGTGGGACCAGGGAGGAGGCTGGGGCTGGGACACAGAAGGACCATGACTGTAGTTGTAGAAAACCTTTAATGTTCCCCAGGCTGAGGGAGCCCTGTGAGCCCGCTAAAAACCCCCACTGTGAAGTCCCTGCCATGGCCCAGCAGTGTGGAGTGGGACGGGGCTGCATCCCGCCTGTCAGAGGCTGAAGCCACTACCATCTCCTCGCATGCGACTCCCCCAGCCAGAACTGGCCTGCTCCTGGTCATCCAGGGAGGGCAGAGAGCTGCGAGCACCAGGATATCGGCAGCCAGGGTGCAGGTCCCAGCATGGGGGCCCCTGAGATAGCCCATCGGAACTCGGAGACTGGCGGTTCTCAGTGACCAGGTCACTACTGTCATCGTCACTATCAGGCTCAACAGGCCCAGGTCCTGCAGAGGGAGGACCTGTCAAACGCCCAGATGCCCCTCGCACCACATTATTGCGCTGGTTGGCAGGCTTGACAGTGACAATGAGGTTATGGCTGTTGGCGACCATCATGTCCGTCACTTGGTCTAAGGTCTTCCCGGCTACTTCAATGCCATTGACCTCGAGGATCTCATCACTGACCGCCAGCAGCCCTGTACTCTCAGCCAGGCCCCCACGTACCAGGCGGGAGATGAAGATGCCTGGAACCCGCTCCAGGCCCTGGGGAGCCACACGCACACTCATGCCATCTCGGATGTAGAAGCCCAGGGGGCGGTCTGAACCATGCTTGTGCAGCCGCACCCGTCGGTGGGTCTCAGGCAGTAGGTCCACATCTATGACTGAGGAAACTTGGCGAAAATCTTGGGGCAGGCTGATTAGGAGGGGTGGTCGGGTTCGCAGGGGTGCCACTGGCCGCAGCAGGAGCCCTTTCTTGCGCCGCTGCAGAGAGTTGGAGGCAAAAGCCAGGCTGCTGGAGTCAGCATCTGCTGTAGGAGAGGTGGGTTGCTGAGATCAAAGACCTGTTCCCCCACTTGGGCTCTTTGCAGGGGGCACTGTAGCTATTTCCTACCACTTGGAGGTCAGGCCAAGGGCAGGGACTGCAGAGGGTGATGCTTGGGTGCCCTTGCCATGGATTAACCCTTGTAGACCTGCCCCACAGACACCTTACCCCAGAAGCTGCCCATTGTACCCCTCCTCACCCCGCTTCTGCACCAGTAGGCGCAGAGGTGGGGGCCCGCTGGCCAGGGCCCGGTGCAGGCTGTCGTCGTTGGTGAGGGGCAGCAGATCGCCGTGAGCATCCGTATAGCCAAGTAGCACGTCCAGGCCCGGGATCTGGTGCACCGTACGCAGCAACCGTGAGAACTCCTGGAAGCCGCTCACCGAAGCGCGGGGCAGCGCGAAGCGTCGGAACTCGGCGTCAAACTGGAAGTCGGGGTTGGGGGACAGGAGGGATAAGGATAGCCTGAGCCCCTTTCTCACCACAGGTCTGAGGCCGACAGGGATGGGAAAGAAACGGCTGCCGCAAAAGCGGCAGCCTTAAGGCCAGACCTCAGCTCCAGTACCAGGGACGCTGTCCAAGGTCTTCCTACCACCCTCCAGGTATTCAGGCCACAGAGGGATCTGGAGGCCAGCAGTGGAGGGAGGAAGATGGATGGGGGAAGGCGAGAAGAAAAGCAGAATGGGACTTGGAGGATAGAGGGAAGAGGTGGCGGGGACCAAGGAGCCGGGAAGGGGAGGAAGAGGGAATTGGAATTGGGAGCGCCTAGGGCCGAGGCCGGAGGGGCCCTTACTTTGCTCTTCACCTCGACGATGCTATCGGGACTGCGCGCCGGAGTCCTTTGCGGCCGGGCCATGGCGGGGCCGGGCGGGCCGGGGACGGTGCCCCAGACGGCCCGCCGAGGCGCAGGTGCACAGCCCGGCCGGCCGGCCCGCGCCGCCCAGCCCCTGGCGGCAGCACACGCCCCGCCCTCCCATCCGGAGCGTGACGTCAAGGGGGCAGCGACGCAGAGTAGAACGCGGAGTCCACGTTTCCTAGGAAACGGAGCCGGGGGTGGAGAGGAGCTTTCCTCCGCTCTTGCGTCATCACGCTGAGGTCCGCGCGCCCCCGGAGTCTGGGGAGTAGGGCTTGGGGAATCCGAGGGGAGGGCGAAGGAAGTACCATTTATTGAGCGCTGTCTGTGTGCTCTTATTTCCACTGGCCTTGCAAGGCCGTGCATTGTGTAGATGAGGAAACTGAGTCATAATAAATATGTGCTGAACCCCTTGGGGCTCACACGACTCTGAAATGGTTTCGAGCCAACTCGCTCGGACGGCACTCGGCCGCAATTTCCGGCCTTGGATCCCTCTGTCCAGGGACCAGACCAGCCCTTGTTCTGTTCCCTCCTGGTAGCACGGGAGTTCTGACCAACGGCCCAAACGCCGGGCCATTGCTAGGAGTGACGCCGCGATGAGTGTAAACGGGCCAGCATCCCGTGGACCAGCGGGAGTCTGCGGACAGGCTGGAGCAGGACTCCCTCGTGCGCAGGCTCGGGATGTAGGGCCTCCGCCTCAGGCCCCGCCCAGCCGCAGGCGCTTCCTCTTCCGACGAGAGGCGGGGCCTGAGTGCCCGCGGGAAACCCGGGCCCGCTGCCCCTGCTAGGTACAGCCGCCGGAATGGCAGGTTCGGGAAGGCTGGTCTTACGGCCCTGGATTCGAAAGCTGATTCTAGGGTCAGAGACACTCTCCAGTCCACGAGTCGGGCAGCTGCTCGAGGTGAGCCCCCACTCAAGGCCGGGAAACCGAGGCGGAGACCGCGGGTGGTGGGATTGACGCAGCTCGCCGCCGTCAGGTATTAAAGGAGGCGGAGGCAGCTGCCGCGGGCCCATCCCACGCCCCTGATGCGTCCGACGTGGGGACCACGCTACTTGTGTCTGACGGAACCCACAGTGTCCGATGCCTGGTGACGCGGGAGGCCCTGGACACCTCGGACTGGTGAGAGGCGCCGCGCGTCTTCGGATCTCGGAGGCCGGCGGGAGAGCGCGAGGTGGGCGGGCCCTGTGTTGCGACGGGAAAGCGCGAGGTGGGCGGTTCTTGTGTTCCCGGCGGGCCCGGCAGTGAGGGTCCTGCTCGCCTCAGGGAGGAGAAGGAGTTCGGCTTCCGCGGGACAGAGGGCCGGCTGCTGCTGCTGCAGGACTGCGGGGTCCGTGTCCAGGTTGCTGAGGGTAGCGCGGTGAGTCGTGGGGCTGTCTTGGGTGGGTTATCGGGCTTAACTCTTAGTGACAAACTTCTGAGACCTCCCCTTCCCCTCGAACTCCTCCAGACCGCAGAGTTCTATCTCCAGGTGGACCGCTTCAGCCTGCTGCCCACGGAGCAGCCCCGGCTACGGGTGCCTGGTTGGTAAGTGATGTCTCCGCCCTCCAGCAGCTCTCCCTACCCCAGCCTGGCCGGCGCTGGCAGAGGCCTTTGGGTTAGGAGGGCTTGGGCCTCCATTAACTACCCTTGTCTTTTTTTTTTAGCAACCAAGACTTAGATGTTCAGAAAAAGCTCTATGACTACCTTGAGTGAGTCTGGGGTGGGCCTCGGGCACCACGTGTGGTCTGGTGAGGGGATGGTGTGTCTGGATAGACAGGACTCAGCATGGTTTCTGAGGCCTGGTCATTATTCTTGTAGGGAGCACCTTTCGGAGTCCACTTCGTCCAATGCAGGTACTGTAGGGCTTGACCAGTAATCCTAACACCCTGTGCAGTGATCTCTCCTGCCTTAACCTGTTGCTTCCTCAATAAGCTCTCCTTCTCTTCCCCCTCTCTCTTCCTCTCTCTGGGGCCCTCTTCTTTAAGCCTTGACCCATTCTCTGGTCCCCTGTCCCCAGGCCTATCACTGTCCCAGCTTCTGGATGAAATGCGGGAGGACCAGGAGCATCAGGGGGCGCTCGTGTGCCTGGCTGAGGGCTGCCTAAAGCTGGAGGGCCCTTGCACAGCACCGCCTCTCACCCACTGGGCTGCCTCACGCTGCAGGGCCATGGTCAGTCTGGGGCTTTTCTTGGGAGATGTCAGGGTGAGGAATTGGGCAAGGGTCATGCTGAGAGTTCACGTCCCACAGGGAGAAGCTGTGTACACTGTCCCAAGCTCACTGCTGCGCATCTCTGAGAATGACCAGCTAATTCTGAGCTCTCTAGGACCGTGTCAGAGGACACAGGGTAAGGGGGACTGGAGAGGTTAGGGGGATACCCTGGGGCACAGGTCCACAGTGCTGATAAGCCTTCCTGAACCCTCCAGGCCCCGAGCTGCCCCCACCAGACCCGGCTCTGCAGGACCTATCCCTGACCCTCATATCCTCTCCTCCTTCCTCACCCAGTTCCTCAGGTGAGGTGATGCACAAGTCACAGCCACTCACTGCTATCTATTGGCCAGATTTGGGAATCCTTCACAGCTGTGCAGGATGCTGTGAAAAGGTGCATGGGGGGTGGGGGATGAACACAGTCCCTGCAGTCCTGTCTGAGCTTGCAGGCCACTCACCTGCTCTGAGCGGAGAGGGCTGTACCTACAATGAGTCCCCTTCTCCTCAGGAACCCCAGCCTTACCCGGCCACATGTCATCCCAGGAAAGTGGTGTGAGCATCAGCCTTCTGCCTGCCCTGTCCTTGGCTGCTCCAGACCCAGGGCAGAGGAGCAGCTCCCAGCCCCCACCAGCCATCTGTTCAGCCCCTGCCCCCGTGACCCCCATCTCCCCACTCCAGAGCTGCACCCCCAGTCTCTCGCCCTGTGGCCATGTCCCCAGTCCACACCAGGCTCTTGGGACCAGGTCCCAGAAACCTAGCCTGGAGTTTAAGGAGCTAGGGTTGCCCTGCAAGAATCGGTGGTCTTTTCCCAGGACTGGAACTACCAAGAGAGCCCAGGAGTCCTGCCCTGTCTGGGTGAGCATAGCCCCTTTGCAGTTGGAGGGTAGAATGAGGAAGGCCTGAGGTAGAGGTGGGAGGGAGCAGGGGTAGCCTTGGATGGGGTTGGGGTCCTTGTTCTTCCCCAGACACCATACCCCTTTCAGGATCCCCCAAAGAGGCATCGTGATGGTTCTGCCTTCCAATATCAGTACGAGCCACCCTGCACGTCCCTCTGTGCTCAGGTCCAAGCTGCCAGGTGAGTGAGTGCCTGGGTCTGCCCCCACTCTTGGGTCACCAGTCCCAGGCTCCATTGACCTGCAGCCGTGATTCCTTCCCAGGCTTCCTCCCCAGCTCGTGGCCTGGGCCTTGCACTTTCTGATGGAGCCACAGCCAGAGGAGTCTGAGGCAAATCCGATATGAGAGGTCACACAGGATACTGGAGGATGTGTATACACAGGACAACTACTGCTCCACACTCTGCTTCTTTTGAGTTTTTTAATAAAATAATCTCATGCGGCAGGAGAGGAGAGGATCAGGGAATGGGACCGCCGCCTCTTTGGTCTGTGGCTGGGGAGGGTGGGCTCCGCTCAGGGCTGGAGGGCTCTGTGGGCTGTGGGGGCAGAGGCTCGGTTCCAAGGCCAGATCCTGTGAGGGGAGGGAGGTGAAGAGAGGAAGGGTCAGGGCTGGGCTGGGCTAAGCAGTCCTGCCACCCTCCCAGCTGGCCTGGACCCACTCTTACCTAGGCTTGGGGATGGAGGTGCCTCGAGCTTCGGCCTGCGTTTGAGGACGGGGGAGCGCTGCAGCCGCAGGGGCCGTTCTAAGGAACACAGAAAGGCTTGAGGTGGGTCACTAAGGGCTTGAGTTCTGTCCATCCCCTGCTCCCTCTCCCACCTCCAGTGCACGCAAACATGTGCTCACAAACACTGCTGCCTTCAGGGCATCCCCCGTCCCTGTGTCCTCACCCCAGCAGAGGCTGCTCTTTGGGAAGTGCAGCTAGTTGGAAGAGCTTGTTGTCAAACCCTTGCACCTGGCCTTCTGGCTCCCTGATTTCTTGAGTCCTCACACACTGGTGCCTCCCTCCAAGGATCAAAGCCATGAAGGGAGCCCCAAAAGCCCACCCTCCTGCATCTCCTGCATTCAAGCACAGATGGAGGTGTCTCCCCTCACCAGCAGGGGCCTGGAGCTGGTCTTCATGCACAGACACTGCTCGCTGCCCTGCCAAGAGAGGCCTTGGCCTCAGCTGGCCATCTGAGGGAAGCCAGGGAATCGGGTGTTCCAACAGCTGCCCGGACTCCAGCCATTGCCTCCCACCCTCAGCGCCCTTAGAGGAGCTGAGTTCCCAGCAGGAACTCCTCCAGCCCCCAGCCCAGGATTGGGGTGGGGAATCGGGTGGCTGCCTACCTTCATTCCTGGGGCCCAAGCAGGGGTCCTCCGGGAGGCCCAGGCTGTCTGGGGAGGGGCTGGCTCTGCAGGGACTCGGGCTTTGACCAGGGGAGGGAGGGCCTGGACCATCCTGTTGGCCCCAACCACGGCTCCTGAGCTCTGCATTCAACTGCTGCCCCAGTGTCTTCCAGGTGGCAGACTCGGGCCCCTGGCTTCCTGGGCCAGGTCTGCAGGAGGGGTCTGTGGGGAGAAGGGTGTCAGCCAAGACCTGGTCAGGCCTTAGAGATAGATAGGTCTGAACCACCGTCTGACCCTGCTCCTGCCCATCTCTGCTTCCCCCACTAACACACACAGTGGCCCTCACTCACCAGCAGACACAGAGTGGGTGCGGGACTTCATTGAGATGGGAGGGGCCTCCGTGGAACTGTCCATAATATCACCTGCAAGGTGGAGTTGGGGACTCGGGCACCAGATGTTGGAGATGAGAGGAAGAAAAACCTGGCCTCTCCCCTTCCTCCCCCAGAAGAGCAAGTGCCTTGGTGGCTGTCTGTAAGGACACCTCCTGGCAAATGTACTGCTGCACCCCAGGGTCCCACTTACCATCTGAGCCAGCTTTCTTGATCTCGCCATCTTTGCTCTGTAGGAAACAGGGCAGTCAGATTCCAGGCCTGCCCCCTCCCCACATCCTAGCCTTTTGTTCATTCTTTTTATAACCCAGCTCCTGAATGCCCACCATGGGCTGGACAAGAGCATGGCAAACCAGTCCAGTCTTAGAACTCTTCACACACTTCAGTGTTTCTAAATTCAGACTAACTTCATGTGTATGTTTTTTTTAAGGTATTGAATAGATGGTACAGAGGGCTGGGGTTCTTTGGGACTCTGAAGAGAGTGACATTACCAGGGTGGCCACAGAGGAGAGTCAGGGAAGGACCATGGGCACTGCGTGGATGGCTGAGGAGGGACCCGGTGTAACCCACAATTAGAGACTGGAAGCAAGGTAGGGAGGACACCCAGATACAGGGACATGTGTGGAGGCTCTGATTTGCACCTAGGGGAGGAGAGCAGTGAGGTTTTTTGTCTCATTCTGTCGCCCAGGCTGCTGGAATGCGGTGGCATGATTTCAGTTCACTGCAATCTCTGCCTCAGCCTCCTGAGTAACTGGGATTAAAGGTGCCTGCTACCACACCCTGGCTAATTTTTTTTTTTTTTTAAGTAGAGTTGGGGTTTCACCATCTTGGCCAGGCTGGTGTCCAACTCCTGACCTCATGATCGACCCTCCTTGGCCTCCCAAAGTGGTGGGATTACAGCCATGAGCCACCATGCTTGGCCGAGAGCAGTGAGGTTTTAAGGTGGCCAGGGCCAAGACACCCCACAGGGCCCCAGAGCTGGGTGTGAAGACTGAACAGTGTCTTGAGAGGAAACCCCTGGAGGACTTGCTGTTTCAGGTACAGGTGACAAGATCAGATTTTTCTTTTTCTTTTTTTTTTTTTTGAGATGGAGTCGTCTCACTCTTGTCACCCAGGCTGGAGTGCAGTGGCACAATCTAGGCTCACTGCAACCTCTGTCTCCTGGGTTCAAGTGATTCTCCTGCCTCAGCCTCCCAAGGAGCTGGAACTATAGGCATGCACCATCACACCCAGGTAGTTTTTGTATATTTACTAGAGACGGGCTTTCGCCATGTTGGCCAGGCTGTTCTCTAACTCCTGACCTCAAGTGAGCCACCTGCCTCAACCTCCCAATATGTAAGGATTACAGGTGTGAACCACCACACCTGGCCTGGGCCTCAGGTTTCTATTAGACCTGCAGAGAAAGGACTTTCTCAGGTCCAGAGGAGATAACAGTGGCCTGTGCCTGGGTAGAAGCCAAGAAAGAAGAAAGGCTGAATCTAACTATTTTGAGGAGGAGGGAGTGGAACTGCCAATTAGAACTGTCATGAGTCTCCTCCATCTTGGTCACATATGTCACCCACAGCATGCCACCTGCCCTCTCACTTGATACTCATGTTCCCCAAACTCACTTGCTTCCTCTTGCCTTCGGTGCCCCCGCTGCCTCGGCTGACGCCTATCCTCTGCAGCATCACTTGTACCCGCTGTTCAAAGGATGGAGCCAACTCTGTTTCTCCCCTCTCCAGGGGCCGCCGCTAGGGACAGAGATGCCCGGGTTGGAGACAGCCCATGCCCTGGGTCCCAGAAACACCCTCATCCCCCATCAGCAAGCCTCACCTTGTCAGGTCTGGCACCCAGCATTGCCTCCTCCTCAGCAGGCAACAATATCATCGAGTAGGCCTTGCTGTCCCTTGTGTATCGAGGACGGCTCCTTCGGGCAGGGTCAGGGCTGCTGGTATCCCCCTCAGCCCCACTAGCCTCCTCACCACGGCTGGGACGGGTTGGTGGCCGCAGCAGGTCACTAAATGTAGTTTTCCGGGTTCGGGGAGCTGCCCCAGGGCTGGTCTCTAGATCAGGCCGTGGACCCCGTGTTGAACGAGGCTTCTTGAAGGCAAAGAGGGTGCCCAGCTTCTTTCGCAGTGTACGGGGCACAGGAGTGGTGCCCCCCTCAGTGGCCGGGTCATCCTCGGGGGCCCAGCTGTGGGGACATTCAGCAGTGAGTAAGCCCATCAGGCATCCCACCCTCTCCCACCTCCTGAAGATGCCCCTCACTCACAGGTGATCCTGCTGAATCAGCCTTTTGGAGAAGAATTCCTCCACGCCCTCGTCCACGCGGGCACTGAGCCCATTCCCTTCCTGCGGCAAGGCTGGGGGCACCTGGAGGGCATCATGGGGTCAGGGGTCAGGGCTGAGTACAACTGTCTTTTCCCCCATTCCCTGTCTGGCAGCCTGGCCTGAATAACTCCAGGATCTCAGACTAGGGTGACCCTAGGGGACTGCTGATACCAGCCTCCCACTGTCCGGCTGCTGGACAGACAACAGATTTCACACCTCATCCGCAGCTGGCTTCTGCACACCCAACCCACACCTGTCCTTGTCCCACAGTGCATCCTACCCGGTTACCAGCAAGCTTGGCTCCTCCTTGCCCCTGGGGTTATCTGTTCCCACTTGCCACCCGCTCTGCTCCGAACAGTTCCCTGCAGTGTCCCCCACCCCACCCCCACTCCACTCGGCCTGCTGCCGGCTCAGTGGCGCCAGCTGCTGCGTCAGACCCTCTGGGGGGCCTCAAACGGGCTCCTCCGCACCCTCCCCCAGTGCCCACTGCCCCCGCGGGCTCGCAGCCCACACAGGCATCTCCCTACACGCGCTGCCGCTGGACGCGCAGACGCAGGCTTGGCCCCGCGGCCGGGCATCTCTCAGCAGCCCCGGGGAGGGAGGACGGACACCCTCTCGCGCAGCCACCGAGGCCGCGGGCCGCCCCGAGGCGGAGTCCCACACCCAAGCACAGCCCGAACGGAACCGCACACGCATGGCCTGGGGTTCGGGGTGGCCAGGAAGAAGCCAGGATGTGACCATGACCGCATGACCAGGTGGCCTTGGGCCCCTACCACCCCCCTCTACTTGACCGCCACCACCCAGGAGGAGTGGCCGGGCCACCCGCGACCCCCAAATCCATGCGCTCGGGAGTGGGGGAAGGGTGCTCACCTGGGGGCCCCCCGGCGGCGGACGGTGGTGGTGCTGGCGGCGCGGCCGCGGCCGGGCCCGGGTCGGATGGCGCAGGGGCTGCCCCGCGGATGGCAGGTCCATGCGGGGCAGCGGGCCGGCCGGGGGCCCGGGAGTAGCCGGGCTCGGAGAGCCGCGCGCGGACGGCCCCGCCTGCGGCTCCGCATCTTCTCCCGGAGCCGCCAGCTCGGGCTCCGGCTCTGCTTCCTCAGCAGCACCTGAGGGGACAGCACCAGAAAAGCTCCGAGCGCTGAGCCCGGGGAGGTGGTGGCGGAGGCGCTAAGGCGGCGGGGGACCCGCCCAGGGCGCGGGGAGGGGCCCGGCTATGGCGCCCGTCCCCCCGCCCCTCTGCCCCTCCCCCGCCGCTGTCCGTGGTGCTGAGCGCGGCCCCGAGTGCGCGCGGCTCCGCGCCACCGCCAAGCATGCGCGTCCTGGGGGTAGGGAAAGGGGCGGGAGGAAGCGAGCCGAGCGGGTGTCCTGCCTCTGGTCCGCCCAGGTCTCGCCCCAGGCTGACCACAGCAGACCCCAGCTTTGCAGGTTGCATGGGGGTCCTGGCCTGGCTGGACCAGTCAAGGGCTGGGGTGTACCCAGACAAGGCTGAATGAGTTTGTCCAGGTCCCCGGGTCCCCATGTCTAATGGAGCTTCAGCCCACTCAGGTAAACTCCCTCCCCCAAGACCCTGACTTACTGTGAATGAAGGAGACCAGGTGAAGACCGTGGCTGAGCTCAGGCCATTTCCGTGCAGGACTGTCATCCTGGTGGGGAGGGCACAAACTCAGCCTGGGGTAGGAGAGTACCACCCCAGAAGAGCTGCCTTTCACTTTCCACACGCCAGACCAAGATGGGAAGAATGGGAGTTCTATGCCTCAGGTTCTAAAACCACTTACCTTCTCTTCCTCCTCTTCTTCCTTCTCCTCCTTGGAGAAGAAAAGACTTTCCAATTCCCCAGGCTCAAGGGGGCTGGGTTGACCTCCATTCAGAGCCGGTAGGGAAGGGGACATTGTCATTGTTGCCTGCTGAACCAGACTCTCCACCTGTAATACCAGGCAGCCAAAGATGGCGGGTAGGGTCTTAGCCATGATCCCATCGGTGCTAAGGGGACCCTGAAATAGCCCTGGGCTACATGACCCCAGAAGTCATTATAGAGCCGCTGCAAGGGAGGTGGTCAAGTTATTGCATGTGTGTGTTTGCAAGAAAGTGTGTGCACATCTCCCCCTCACCAGCCGATCCCGGGCTGCACTCAGGCCTGCCAAAGCCTGAGCCACAATGCTCTCTGCCAAGGTCCCAGTGATTGATAGCCGCATGTCCCTAAGGCCAGGAGAGGACAGGGGTTAATGCGCTGGTTTTGCTTAGCCTTTCCCAGCCCAGCCCCATCCACCCTACCTGAGCCGAGTGAAGGCATCTTGCAGCAGCTGCTCTGGGAGCAGCTCCGGGAGGCCCCTCGAGCCTGCCAGAACCCCCTCTAGCTGCTCCCTCCAGCTGGATCCCTGTAGCATCTGTGGGCAGAGGTTCCTTGCTGTGTCCAGTGTGGCCTGAGTGAAGTCCTGGACAAAGATCAGAGCATGGTGAGGATGTGGCCAGACACCAGGCTGCTGGCTTGAGGCTCCGACTCCAACAGAATGTAAGTCAGGAGATGTAACAGTTAAAACTATAGGAGGGGGGTCAAACCTGCAAATGGTGGTGGGGCTTGGGGAGGAGTACCATCTCACCTGGATGTCCTGGCGGCAGACCTCGCCCACATGTCCCAGAAGGCCCTCCAGCTTCTGCCCAAGCTGCCAGTGATAGCTTGGGGAGCTTCCAGTTTCATATAGAATGGGGAGAATCTGAGGACCAAAAAGGAAAAGCAGTTGCAAGGTGACACCTAACTAAGAGGGTCGGCTCCTTGTAGCAGGAGGGGGAGTGCTCACACTGAGAGAGAAGTTGGCATTTTGGATGGCATCCTCGGCCTGGCGCACAGCAGCTTCACCCTGGGGCCCAGCCCCACAGCCCAGCAGCTCCACATGCTCCTGCACCGACTGACACAGTTCATTCACTTCCTGTGGAAGACTAGGGATCAGTCTTAGCCTAGCCCCCTCCCAGTCTCCCAGATCCTGCCTGCCTTCCTCCTAGGCTGTTTAACAGAGTGAGGGAGGTCCCGAAGCTGGCACTATTAGACCATCCACTTCAGAACCCTATCTGTTCAAGGAGGGAGGGAACTATCTGTTGCTTTGGTTCATTTTAAGGACTTTATATATACTTCCTAAGTGCCCAGAATAGGAAGGAAAGGAGTTGTAAATTCTGTCTGTGTTTTAGAAGCTCAATCTGTCCACACACACAGAGGATAGGCTGGGAGAGGGATGGAAAAGGGAGTGAGTGGCCCTGGAGGAGGGGCCAGGAGGAGCAAGGGATAATTGGTGTGGGGTTAAGGAGTGGCATGTTTGAAGGTTGGTCCAGAGGCTGAACCAAGGAGACCCATGAGAGCTCCAGTGTGACCAGGAGAGACCTGGAAGGATGCCCCAACCTCTGTCCACAGCACTGGGTGGCTGTGGACACCAGTGGGATTGGGCTTCAGGGTAGAGAACAGGGTTCGTGGGAGACAATGATATCACTTGTAGAAGTGCAGAGCATGAAGCCCTGCAGGATGTCTGGATCAAGACCTTTGGGCTCTACAGCTTAGGAAAGAGGAGGTATTTGGAAACGGAGAGGTGGAAACATCTCCAGCAAAGGTAGCGGAGGGAGATGAAGCCAGAGAAGGAGCGGCTGGGTGTGGGCACACAACGGAGAGGGGAAGGGAGCCCTGTATATGTGAAGTCAGAGATGGGGCTACAATTGGGGGAGAACATAAAAATTCCTCTTTAACAGGAAAGTCTGTTTATATGCTTAACATTAGGCAGCCAAGGGTGTTATATGGAGAGCCATTTTGAGAGTGTTTAGCCTCTCCAGACCAAGGAGAGGGACTTTGTCTGGGACGGCAGGGCTCAGGCACCCCGAACCCAGGAAAGTCAGACCCTCTGACTCACAGAGGCTCCCAGGTGCCACAGGTCTCCTCATGCCCTACCTCCCGTGGTTGGGGAGAGGATACTGACCTGCTCTGAGGGGTCTGAGACCAGGCTGAGTGGCTGAAGGTGGGTCATGTGGTCAGAAGAGGCAGAGTCTGCACGGTTGTTCCTCAAGAGACAGGCTTGGATCTAGGGGCAAGGGGTATTGAGAAATGCCGAGGGAGGGATATGGTGCAGGTGCAGAGAAGGGCAAGGGAGGAGGCCGACGCCCACCTGATGGACTGCACGCGCTGTCAATTCCGGACGGCTGCGCTGCGCCTGGGCCACGTCATTCAGTGGCAGAGGCATGGCCTTCAGGGTGTGGTTCTGCTCCAGCGCCTGCGCCACGTCCAGCAGGCCCAGAGCAGATGTGTGGTTCCGGTCCCAGACCACAGACCTGGGCCGGGCCTGGCTTCAGTCGGGGGCACAGATCCACAACTCCCTCCCCAACCCTTGGCCTCGTCCCTTCGCCTCTTCCGCTAGCTCCATTTGCTCCGCCTCATTCAGTCCCGCCCCTCAGCCTGGTGCCCTCCTCTCCACCGCGCCCCCTGCCGGCTTGTCCCACCCCTCTGACCCCGCCCACCGGAGCCTCGAGTTGACCCGCAGCGCCTTAGCCAGCAACTTGGCGCCCGTGTCCCCCACGGCGTTGCCGCTGATATCCAGCGCGGTCAGGTTAGGATTGGTGGCCAGGGCCCGGAGTAGGACGCTGGCGCCCAGCTTCAGCCGAGATTCAGCCACTGACAGAGACTGAAGAGGCTGGAGTTAAGAGAAAGCCATTGATGGCTGGAGTCAGGGGTCAGTAAGGGCAGGCCACAGGGTCTGAGGGAGCAAGAGAAGGGAGGACTAAAGGGGTCTAATTGCCCGAGGACCCTGCAAGGTCCGGTGAACTCACACAGTCGTCGTCCTGCATGAGCTGGACAATCCGGTGCAGGACGTCGTCCAGGGTCTCCCTGTGGGTAGGGACCGCGGTTGTGAGGGACAGGGATGGTGGGGTGTTGTCTGGGAGGCCCAGGAATGGAGGGGGTGCTCACTTGCACCGGACGTTGAAGTTCCTTCCAAGCGCCACGTGTCTCAGGGACCGGCTTCTCCCGATGGCCAGCACCAGAGTCACCATGTCCGAGCCGAAGCCTGGGGGTGACTCGGGTCACTCACGAGACAAAGTTGCAAGGGTAGGGTGAGGATTGTGTATCAAGTGGATAACGCGAGGTTGGGCTTCGCTGCGCCCTCACCGTTATCCGCCAGATCCAGGGAGCTCACAGCGCCTGCGTCGCACACTAAGTCTTGTATCACCTGGGCGCCGGCCGAGCGCAGCTGGAGGTGGGAGGTGGGAGGCGGGACCCACTCAGGCCGCAGGTGGAGAGGGGCTGGCGGTCCACGTCCCACTCTCCCGCCTCCCAGCGCCATTCCCAATGTGTGGTCTCTTCTGGGGCCGGCGCTCACCTCGCAAGCGCTGAGGTCCAGGTGCAGGTCGCGGAGGTGCGTGTTGAGCGCGAGGCCATCCAAAAGGGCCCTGGAAGGGGACGTTACACCGGGTGGCAGGAGCTGGGCCAGGGGGCTCCAGGGTGCGAACGAAGGAGGCAGGGCCAGGATCTGGGGGAGGAATGTGGGCGCGACAGGGGCAGGAAAGGGGAGGGGCGGAGGCCGGGGCGGGGCGGGGCGGGGTGGGCCCTCCCGCGGGGGCGTGGCCCGAGTCAGACACTGACCTGAGTGCGTCGGGCGGCAGCTTGCAGCCCGCCAGACCCAGGTGCCGCAGCGTCCCCGCGCGGCTGAGGAAGAGCTGCAGCGCAGCCGGCGCGGCGCGGGACTTCCTGGGGGGAGCGTGAGAGTAGGCTTCGGGGCAAGGAGGCGGCTTCCAGCAGCCTCCCCCGGCCCGGACAGCTTCCCCTTACGTGCGGGAGAAGACGTTCCTCGAAGCATCGAGGTGGGTAAGGCTGGCGCAACAGCCGCGGGACAGCGCTGCGAAGAGCTGTGGGGGGAGGGTGTTGGCTGCACCCGCGGGGGGACCGAGCCCTCCCCGTCCTGCCCCACCCTCCAGTCCACCCTGCACATCATCCATCCCCCCACGGAGCACCCCCTCACAATGTCCAGGGCAGTGTCGGTGCCTGCGAGGTTCAGGAATGACAGCAAGTTAGGACGGCTCAGGAAGGTATAGAGGCCCTGGCAGGAGGACAGGGGCGGGATGGCGTCGGTGGTCGCCTACCCAGGGCTTCCAAGCAACCTCAAGCTCCCACCCTCAAGACAGCTACTCACCCCACTGTCCTCGGAGGGCCCTAGCGCCCCAGGGTTCCCAGAAAGGTCCAGGTGGGTCAGGATGGAATCGAAGGCAGCATTGGTAGCCAGTGCCTGGCCCAGAGCCCTCATTCCTGGTGGTGGGGTGGGGTGGCTCAGCAGTCGGGCAGAAGGCAGACCCCCACCCTCTCCCCTCACCCCCTCCCTCATCCAGTCTACCTCTCGGTGTCAACCCTGTCTGGGCGAGGTTGAGTCTCCTTAGGGCTCCTGGACAACGCTCCAGGTGTCTGCCGAGCGCAGCCATGCCTGCGGGGTAGGAGCAGCCACGTGAGTCTCACCTCCTCCCACCCCCTGCCCCTGTGGTCCCCAGGCTCAGCCATACCTCGGTCATCCAGCAGGTTCCCCGCCAGGCTGAGCTCCCGCAGCCCAGAGCTCGAGTGTCCTGCCAGCGCCTGGGCCAGTCGTCGGACAAAGTCTCTGGGGACCAGACCCCAGGCATGAGACTCTGACCCTGACTTGCCAACCCCTCCCTAGGCCACTAGCCCCCAATCTCAAGCCCCCAGACTCTCCTCTCCAAGCCCTGCCCTGTCGCCCTCACCCCCTTAGGCCGCAGGTCTCCAGCACCAGCTCCTCCAGGTGGGATGACTGGCTCATCATGTGCAGAATCTGTTCCGAGACCTCAAGGCTCTGAGAACCAGAGGGTGGCGGCTCAGCAGGCTGCACCCTGGCCCATACCCCTTGGTCCCTCCCTGCCCTTATCCCCCACCCCCGCACCAGCTTCATGTCCACACAGGAGAGGCACCGGAACCACAGATTGTAGGACAGGGCAGCCACACTCAAGGCCAGGTCCCTGGTGGGAGGGTGGGAAGGTGGGAAGACAGGCAGAGCTCAGGGCCCTCCAGCCAGGTCCCAGGCCCAGCAGCTCCTCCATGGGGAAGCTGAGGCCCAGGGATACGGGCCCCAGACTCTTCCTCCTCTCCCATCCTGGCAGGCCACACACCGACTGCTGAGGTGGCTGAAGTCTCCCAGGCTGAAATGGCGGCATCCCTGGTGATGGTAGATGGTGTCCACATCCTGGGCAAGAAGGAGATGCTTACAATTCGCTTGGGGCCACAAGGGGCAGGGAGGCACTCAGCACACATAGGGGACCAGATGTTTCCAGAGCCCACCAAAAGGGTCCTACTCTCACCCACTGAATCTCCTCTCGGAAAGGGAAGCCATTGTAGTCACACAGAGCCTCGTATGTCTCCAAGAAGCCACCTGGGGAGGGGACAGGGGTGTGATGGAGGGAAGGAGAGAGACAAAAGCTCAGCAATGGAGGAAGACCAGTCCCGCAGGCTAGGTGGTGGCTGTGACCTGAATGGCTCTGTTCATTTAGGGGCCCTCCAGCTTGGGGGCCTGGGAGGCAGAGGTGGGCAGGCCAGAAGGCCTACGGCCCTGCCTTGGCCCTTACCACAGGGGCTGCAGGGGTCGGTGGACTCCGAGGGGCTGCTTCTCTCCAGTCGAGCCAGCATGGAGGCGGGTGTGGGCCTCCGGAATAGCTTCCTGGGAGGGAGTTAAGGAGAAGGGGGAAAGGGGCTTCCAGCCTCTGGGATGGGAAGCAGCCCATGTGTGCCTTTCTCATGCACTCCCTCCTCCCCTGCCAGCCTCTTGAATTTGCCAGCCTCACCCAAGGGTCGAGCAAGGGAAGACCTTCTTGATGGCCGCTGCCACATGCTGGGCCAGCTGTTCCAGGGCAGCCACACCAGGAAACTCCAGGACCAGCTCACGCAGGGACTCCAGCTCAAAGGTGACCTAGGGAAGGGGGACTACTGGGCCTCGGCTCCACGCATGGGCACAGGGGATGGTGGGGGCATGAAGACCAGGCTGCAGGCCCAGGTGGGGTATGAGGTGTCTCACCTGAGGGGGTGTCTCCTGCAGCGCCATGGCCTGGACCTCCAGGTAGCTGAATGTGCAGTCCACCTAGGAAGCACCTAGATCAGCTGGGACCGAGCCCCAAGCCCCACCCTCATGGAAGCCCAGTTATTTGGGCTGGAACAGAGCCAGACCTGCCTGGACTCCACTCCTGTCGGCTGCCAGGAGCCCAGGGCTGGTGCAAAGTCAGGGCCTACAAGGCCAAGAAGGAGCACTCTGCAGATGCAGCCCCTTGCCAGGGTAGCTGCTGGGGTGGAGGGGGGGGTGTGCGTGGCCAAACCCTGGGACTCACCCTCAGCGGGAGGCAGGTGGTATGCAGCAGGTAGGCTCTCCATCGTAGCAGTGCCTGGGGAAAGACAGTCTGATACCCTGGGCAGCGCAAGCTGCTCTTTCTGCGGGGCCACAGCTGCCTCCCCAGTTCTGTCCCCTGCCCCATACCAGGACATGATTTTGCACAGCGCCCTCCCCAGGTAGCCAGGTTTTCAGCAGCAGCTGCACCTCCTTGGGCCACAGGAACCTGGTGATCTCGCCTGTGGAAGGGCAGCCTGCTGGATGACTTCCGTCCCTGCACAGAAGCCACTGGTGCCCTGAGTCTGTGCCAAGCTGGGGCCCTGGGGCTTATCTGTGGCCATCGAGGAAAGAGGGAGAGGATCTGGAGGGCCCGCGCTCCTGGGGAGCAGAGAGGATCTCTGGCCTGGCCCTCCAGGATGCTGGGTGGGCCTCTGATTCTGGGGCTGCACTACTTCCTCCCGGCCAAGAAGGCGGAAAGGGCCAGTGCTTACCTCGCAGCTCACAGGAGATGCCGTCGGGGGTCTGGGCCATGGGCCGGGCGGGCCGGGGCGGCCCAACGAGCTCTGGCGGGAAACAGCAGCAGACGGGCGCGTACACAGGAAGCCTGGGGCCTGGACCCGCACGGCAGCCACCTGCTCCCCGGGCGGCGGAAGGTGCGCGCCGCTTCCTGCCAGGCCGCCCCTGGCCCGGCCCCTCCCTGCCCGGGCCTCGCGGCCCGAAAGCTCGCCCAGGAGCAGAGTTGTGGGACTGGGGCCGAGGCCCAGCTGCCTGCCTGCCCCGTCGCCCAGGAGCTTCTCTGCCAGGGTAGACGTCGGGGTGGGGAGTGGAGTGGCTAAGAGGGTCGCACGTGTCGTGTGCCTCCAGTGGGTCCTAGCTCCCTGCTTCCACCCCTCCCCGCAGTCCCTGCCGCTAACACCAGGGGACGCTGCCTGCCCGGGGATCGCCGCGGCCCACCCAGGCTGGCCCCCGCCAAAGCCCAGGTTGCGGAGGTGGACCAGGCGCCTGGCAGAAGGGGGACTGTTCAGCTAGGAGCGCCCGATCTCTGCCAACACCGGGGGTCCTGCCCGTTGCTCCGAACTTGGAGTCCGAAAGAGATTTTGAGTGGGTGGGAAAAAATGCCAGATGGGGCTGGGTGCGGTAGCTCACGCCTGTAAACCCAGCACTTTGGAGGGCCCAGGCGGGAGGATCACTTGAGCCAAGGAGTTGGAGACCAAGCTGGACAACATAGGGAGACCCTGTCTCTACAAAAAAATTAGTCAGCGTGATGGCATGGATCTGTAATCCCAGCTACTTAGGAGGCTGAGGTGAGAGGATCACTTAAGCTTGGGAGGCAGAGGTTGCCGTGAGCCGAGATCACACCACTGTACTCCAGCCTGGGGAACAAAGCCAAGTCCCGTCTCAAAAAAAAAAAAAAAAAAACCTGATGGGTCCTTCAGATGCCCTTCCTTGCCAGAGGTGGGGTCAGGGCCGAAGGTGAGGGTGTGCTTGGGGTCTTCCGTGGGGAAGCCTGGGACTAAGGTGAGCCCTGAACCCCAAGCACTTCATCGAGCATGCGAGTGAGTTGTCCAGGTACATGGGGTCTTCCTGTGTCTGCCTTCTCCCTAAACTGGAGGGAGTTTGGGAGGGGGAAGCCAGCCAGAGAGAGAGAGATAAGCTAGTGTCTCCAGGGCTGAGAGGGGTCAGAAAGAAATGGGGTGGGGCCTGCTACCTGTTGCCCTCTAAAAGACTAGGACCTACATTCTAGAAGGTTCACAGGAAGAGACTGCATTTTTTCCTTCTATTACAATCTAAACTTCACTTAAGTGATAAGGAGCAGCAGTCTACCCTGCCCATAGCTCAACAAGGTGGAAATGACAAGGAAATGACAGCTAAGGGTGACAGGGGAGGAGTCGGCTGGAGAGGATGCTGCACAGAGAGTTCCTGCCTCCTAGATTGAAGAAACATACTTTGAGACAGAATCTTGCTTTGTGGCCCAGGCTGGAGTGCAGTGGCACAATCTTGGGTCACTGCAGCCTCCACCTCCCAGGTTCCAGTGATTTTCCTGCCTCACCCTCCCAAGTAGCTGGGATTACAGGCGCCCACCACCATGCCAGTCGAATTACTATCATTATTTGAGACAGAGTTTCACTCTTGTTGCCTAGGTTGGAGTGCAGTGGTGTGATCTTGGCTCACCCGCAACCTCCACCTCCCAGGTTCAAGTGATTCTCCTGCCTCAGCCTCCCAAGTAGCTGGGATTACAGACATGCACCACCACACCAGCTAATATTTTGTATTTTTAGTAGAGATGGGGTTTCTCCATGTTGGTCAGGCTGGTCTCAAACTTTCGACCTCAGGTGATCTGCCTGCCTGGGCCTCCCAAAGTGCTAGGCTTACAGGTGTGAGCCACTGTGCTTGGCCCTATTGTTTTTTAGAGT
Organism: Cheracebus regulus; assembly: GCA_963574635.1. Taxonomy (NCBI): domain Eukaryota; kingdom Metazoa; phylum Chordata; class Mammalia; order Primates; family Pitheciidae; genus Cheracebus; species Cheracebus regulus. The sequence continues at coordinate 57,084 of CAUYQU010019937.1, forward strand.
TTTGCTCTTGTTGCCCAGGCTGTACTGCAGTGGCGTGATCTTGGCTCACTGCAACCTCCACCTCCCAGGTTCAAGCGATTCTCCCGCCTCAGCCTCCCAAGTAGCTGGGATTATAGGCATGTGTCACCATATCCAGCTAATTTTTGTATTTTTAGTAGAGATGGGGGTCTCGCTATGTTGGTCAAGCTGGTCTCCAACTCCTGACCTCAGGCGATCCACCCGCCTCAACCTCCCAAAGTGCTGGGATTACAGGCGTGAGTCATCATGCCTGGCCATGAAGAGACATAATTTGGATTAAGATCTAAGACTCTAAGACTACACAGGATCCTCAAACTGCTTTAGGGTGACAATTCAGCAGGTCCCACACAGTACTGCCAAGGGACCAAGAATACAGGTCTGGCCAGACACAGGTGGCTCATGCCTGTAATCTCAGCACTTTGGGAGGCCGAGGTGGGCCAATCATCTGAGCTCAAAAGTTCAAGACTAACCTGGCCAACATGGTGAAACCCTGTCTCTACTAAAATACAAAAAATTAGCATAGCACAGTGGTGGGCACCTGTAATCTCAGCTACTGAGGAGGCTGAGGCATGAGAATTGCTTGAGCCCAGGAGGCAGAGGTTGCAGTAAGCCAAGATCTCGCCACTGCACTCCAGCCTGGGAGATAGAGCAAGACTCCATCTCAAAAAAAAAAAAAAAGAAAAAAAAAATGCAGGTTCTGCAGGCACACTGTCTAGATTTTGACACTGAACAAGTTACTTAGCCTCTCTGGTCTTCCAGTTTTGTCTGTAAACTAGAGCTATTAACTTACCTCAAGCCTTGCTTTAAGGATTCAATGTTCATTAAGGGAAGCGCCCACAACAGTGCCTGGCACTCAGATAACACTCACATTTGCCAAATCTACCACGACAACCCAGGAATTCCAAAACAGAACGACAGAAAATCCACCTCACTGGGATTTTTCTGTTTAGAATGACAAGGAGAGATGAGAGCAGTGACTGCCAAAAGGGCTGGAGCTGTGCCCAGGTGGAGGGCCTCTGGAGACCACAGCGACACTGGTGGGGCCAGTCCCTGTGTGGGTGAGCGCATAGGGGCAGGCAGGGATGACTGAGCGATCAGGCCAGGCTTTCAGGGCTAGGCACATGGCTGCTTGTGGGGGCTAGGCATGTGGCTGCTGGTGGTCAGGGCAGTGGTAACACAGCAAACTTGATCTCAGAGACCAAGTGAACACATGGGACTCGGTTCTTAACAAGTGACAGTGACTCAGTGAGAGGCTGTCAGCTTGTTCAAGCCCGTCTATGTTCTGGAAGGCTTGCCACTCCATGGGCGTTCAAGAAATGCCAAAGCTTTCCTTTCGAGAACATCAGCCTCATCTGCTCTGGATAGCAGACTGAGGACAGGACTTGCCTTCCAGGTGGACTGGGCTACGCCCCCTTGGTGCTGCCACAAGACTCATCTCGAATGACTTTCAAAGACCAGGTCCTGAGAAGCCAGAGAAGGGCTCAGGTACTTGCTGTGCTGGGCAATAGGGTGATGCCAGCCCAGGGGTGGGAAAAGGCATAGGTTCTTCACTTCTGCGGCTTAACACTGAGGGAGCAGGTTCAGGAACTTCCCCAACAACAGTTCTTGCGGCAGAGTAAGTGAGAACTGGCTTCTGCTGCTGAAGGTTTGTTTTTTGTTTTTAAGAGTTTAGGAGTGGAGGTTTAATAGGCAAAAGAGAGAAAGAAAGAGCAGGGAAAACAGCTCTCTCTTGAGAGGGGACTTCTGGGAGGAAAATAACCTGCTGAAGGTTTTATAATTAACGGTTAGATAGGATGCATCCTGGGCTATGCAGGAGGATCCCTTTTCAGCCTTAACTCCATCAGAATGTCAATTATCTTGCCCCTTCCCCAGCTAAAACAAATATATTTTTAAGTTTTCTAACAAACAGGCCGGGCAAGGTGGCTTATGCCCATAATCCTGGCAGTTTGGGAGGCTGAGGCAGGTGGATCACCTGAAGTCAGGAGTTTGAGACCAGCCTGGCCAACGTGGCAAAACCCCGTCTCTACTAATACAAAAAAAATTAGCTGGGCATGGTCTCTACTAAAAATACAAAATAGCCAAGCACGATAGTGCACACCTGTAATCCCAGCTACTTGAGAGGCTGAGGCAGAATTGCTTGAACCTGGGAGGTGGAGGTTGCAGTGAGCTGAGATCACCATTGCACTCCGGACTTGCCTTCTCAAAAAACAAAACAAAACAAAACAAAAAATACAAACAAAAAAAGCTTTCAAACAATGTATACAAGCAGGAATGACAGGCTGTGTTGGATACAGAAAAACTGAGCCTTGTTCTACAGAGAGGTTATATATGCTTAGGTGGCTGAGCATGGTGGTTCACGCCTATAATCCAGCACTTTGGTCGGCTTTTGGACGTTGGAAAACTTCATTCCCGGTTTTTTAGTTTATCCTGGGCAAAATTCCAAGACCCTATATATAAAAAAAACTTATAAAAAAAAAAAAAAAAAAAAAAAACCCAAAAAACAAAAAAATGAGTCAGGTGTGATGGCATGGCCTGTAGTCCCAGGAGACTAAGGTAGGATGGCTTGAGCCTAGTTGAAGGTTACAGTGAGCTATAATTGTGCCACCATATCCCAGCCTGGGTGACAAGAGTGAGATCCTGTCTCAAAAGAACCTAGGAATTAAAAAAAAAAGTTGGGGCCAGGTGTGGTGGCTCATGCCTGTAATTCCAGAACTTTGTGAGGCCGAGGTGGGTGGATCACTTAAGGTCAGGAGTTCAAGACCAGCTTGGCCAATATGGCGAAACTTTGTCCCTACTAAAAATACAAAAATTAGCTGGGCATGGTGGCAAGTGCCTATAATCCTAGCTTCTTGGGAGGCCGAGGCAGGAGAATCCCTTGAACCCAGGAGGTGGAGGCTGAAGTGAGCCGAGATCACACCATAGCAAGATGATTTTCCACTAATGAGCAAGATTCCAAACACGACATAACTCCCTTTCCACCCACCTTCCTGGGCTGCTAACAGGTAGCTCTATCTAGGAGGGTCTCCTCACTACCCGGTGGTTGTGCATCTGTCTCTCCTTTCAAAAGAACTCCTCTAGGGCAGGCTGGGCCTAGCCTCTCTGTTCCCTCACACCTGGCAGAGCTCCAGGTACTGATCCCAGCCCTCCTCGAGTAGAGATCCTGAGTACAGAACTTTCCATCAGCAGCTCTATGGCCCACCTACTCAAGTGGATCACAGAAGCTATGGCTGCTGTCCATCTACTCCCCTCTCTGCTCAAACACACTTTTGGGGGAGTAAAAAGTTATAGCAGGATGCACTCAATATCCAGTCACCTGCCAAGATCATCTCCTCCCATCTGCTAAAGGAAGTACCATCCCAGGGAACAGAGGTTGCCTGTGAAAGGCAGAAGCCTGCACAGCCTGGAAACCATGTAAGCAGCCCCCCAACTTCCCTCAAGCAGGCAGGAATCATGCAAGATGGAGTTTTTGGAGCACTTGTTAATCCGTTATGATTTATTAGCTGTACAGCAGTAGATCCTCCTCCCCAGCTTTTAACCCCATTACATATTTTATTACAGGTCTCATGTTGGCGTCCTAAAATAATGAAAAATATCACACAGTACAGCTAAGTACAAAATGCATCAACCTAGAGTCTGATAGCTAACTGATGGCTCTCTTAAAAGCAATACACAGAAGAAAAAAGTGTTTGAAATCAGTAAGACTGAGGCTCTCTAAAAAACACATTTTTAAACGTGACAGTTCATGTGCAAGAATCACTTTTTAGTTGGTTTTGCTTCACATTATTATTTTTTGAAGATCCAAAGTTTAAATTACTGACCTAGTGAAATTTTCTGGCCCGGCTTTATAAGAGCTGCTGTGATCCACTCATCATCAGCCTTCTGCTTTAACAGAAGATTTATAAAACACAACATTCAGCTACAAACAGGGCAAAGAAAATGTTGATGGGAAATCATAACTGAAAGTTAATTGTATAAGGTTCAAATGCTGGCTCCGTGGGCTGGAAATCATGATCTGCCACGTGGGTGTCCGTCACTGGCGGGCAGTGCCATTCTGCTACATGATTGTGATCCAATTCCTTGTCAACATTTACACACTACAGAGTCTGTGGTAACTTAATTTGCAAGTAATTAAAATGCTGGGTTTTCTTACACTGCACTTCTTTTCAACCTCTTAATTAATGGAAAAGATTAAAATGTAAAAAAAGTTATTTACAAGCTTGACCATACCAGAAACTTTGCCAAGAAAGAGGCAAAGCTTTCAGGACAGAACCTGATCGTAGCATGCCATACTACTGGTGTGCAGCTGACTCCAAGCAAAGGGAGTCAGGGAAAAGCAAAAGCAAAAAACAGTTTAAAAGTCTAAGTCCTTCCCAAGTATACATTTACAATTAAAAACTCTTGGGAAGAAGACCATAGAACTCTGGGAAGCCTGGTGGCCATTCTGGAGTGGTTTACCACATGGAGGGAGGGGTCAATGTCTCCGTTTCCATCTAGGAAAACAAGTTAGTCGTCAACACTGTCCTCAGCACTTCACAGTAAACCCTCGGGGACTCAGAACATTCCATGATTTGCTAACATCAGACAGCAAGTTCTAGTTAAATCACATTTTTTCTAACATCAGCCTTGAAGTTTTCGTTCTTGGTATGTTTGGTAAAATGGGCTTCTTTTCCCAAAGCCAAAAGAAAGAAGGGAGAAAAATTAAGATGCAGGCCGTTTAAACACAGCCCAGAGCAGTCCTGGTGACGCATAAGGCTCTGCCATCACCGGTCCATCATGCTGAGGATCATCTCGGGCGTGAGGTCTCCATTGGGGGCATCTGTGGCAGCTGGCTGGGCCTCCTCTTCCTCCCCCTCTGCGGGCTCAGCATCTGGCTCTTTTTTTACTTCAACTATAATGTTCTCAATTGCACCTGTATTCTGGTCTTCAACCTGAATGATGGCTGTTGCTGGCAAAGAAGAGCACAGACAGAACAAATGGTGTATTAAAGCCCCAAGAATCACAAGGGTCTTTTAGACTGACAGTGAACGAGGCGTCAGCAATGCAGGAAAGCCTTATTAGCTAGCAATCCAGACAAAGTCAATTTTAAAGAGCCCCTTTTTTTTAAAGATGGAGTCTCATTCTGTCACCAGGCTGGAATGCAGTGGCACAATCTCAGCTCACTGCAACCTCCGCCTCCTCGGTTCAAGTGATTCTCCTGCCTCAGCCTCCCGAGTAGCTGGGACTGCAGGGGCGCACCACCACGTGGGCCCAGCTAATTTTTGTGTTTTTAGTAGAGATAGGGTTTCACCATGTTGGCCAGGATGGTCTCAATCTCTTGACGTTGTGATCCGCCAGCCTCGGCCTCCCAAAGTGCTGGGATTACAGGCAGAAGCCACTGCACCCGGCTAGAAAGCCAATTAAAGGGTTAAGTGTGGTGGCTCATGCCTGTAATCCCAGCACTTTGGGAGACTGACACAGGCAAATCGCCTGAGGTCAGGACCAACATGGTGAAACCCTGTCTCTACTAAAAATACAAAAATTAGCTGGGCGTAGTGGCAGGAACCTGTAGTAGTAGCTTCTTGGGAGGCTGAGGCAGGAAAATAGCTTGAACCCAGGAGGCGGAGGTTGCAGTGAGCTTAGATCGTGCCACTGCACTCTAGCCTGGGCAATACAGCAAGACACCTTCTCTAAAAAAAAAAAAAACCTTAGAGATCTCAAACATGGTCATACATAAAATAAAGCCCCAATACTCTAGAAACTATCAAGGAACAAAATGCTGACCTTCATCTTCATATGCCCCTCAAATCACACATTAAAATCCTTACAGAGCTGGGTGTATGGTGGCTCATGCCTGTAATCCCAGCATTTTGGGAGGCTGAGGTGGGCGGATCACCTGAGGTCAGGAGTTTGAGACCACCCTGGCCAACATGGTGAAACCCTGTCTCTACAAAAAATAAAATAAATAAAAAGATAAAATCTTTACTTAGTATTCCTTCATGTCGTAAATTCAGGCTTTACAATAGTGAGAGGAGCAAGTAAAAAGTGCAGGGTGAACATAAGACTACTATAGTGTATAATGTAGGAGGACCTTCCTACAGCAAGGTGACTTTTTTTTTTTTTTTTTTTTTTTTTTGAGACAGAGTCTTGCTCTATTGCCCAGGCTATAGTGCAGTGGCGTGATCTTGGCTCACTGCAACCTCTGCCTCCTGGGTTCAAACGATTCTCCCGCCTCAGCCTCCTGAGTAGCTGAGACAACAGGAACCATGCCACTATGCCTGGCTAAATTTTGTGTTTGTAGTAGAGACGGGGTTTCACCATGTTGGCCAGGAATGGTCTGGATCTCTCGACCTCGTGATCTGCCCACCTTTGCCTCCCAAACTGCTGAGATTACAGGCGTGAGCCACCTTGCCCGGCCACAAGGTGACATTTTTTATCTGGCAGCTCTCCACAACGAGGGCCTTTCCACCAGTTTGTTCACGCCAGTGTATAGAGGTGAAATGAGATGCTTGGTTCCAGGATCTACCATTAACCTCCTTTTCTGTGACCAGGCACTGACACATGGGGCTCAGGGAGAGTATCTTAAAAAGTAGATTAAACCTACATTTGTTTTAAGAAAAAAAACTGTCAGCTCTCAGGAGATGTAGTGAAACACACAAGCAGAGGACTAGAGACCTGCGTCTCTAGAGCCCGCTGTGTATGAGGTGGAGGGATCACCGCCTCTCCTCTCATAAACCAGGAGGCCAGCACTTGACTCCAAAGGACCTTGTTTTTTTTTGAGATGGAGTCACTCTGTTGCCCAGGCTGGAGTGCAGTGGTGCCATCTCAGCTCACTGTAACCTCCGCCTCCTGGATTCAAGCGATTTCTCTTGCCTCCGCCTCCCGAGTAGCTAAGGATTACAGGCACCCACCACTACACCTGGCTAATTTTTGTATTTTTAGCAGAGATGGGGTTTCACCTTGTTGGCCAGGCTTGTATGGAACTCCTGACCTCAGGTGATCTTCCCACCTTGGCCCCCACAAAGTGCTGGGATTACAGGTGTGAGCCACTATGCCGTACTGTGAATTTCTTAAGGGGGAATCTCAGCACAGAAACTGCTTTCCCTCTCCACCATTTACAATTTGGCTCTTCTATATTCTTTACTGCATTCATTCTACCAGCTGACTGTGACTTTACTTGTTTTTCAAAACCCGCCCACATTAGCAGTACCCATCTTGTAGAACTCAAGTACCCTTCTATCTGGACTTTTTCTCCTTGAAATGTAACAGGCCTCTAAAGACTTCCTCAGATGTTCCTCAGTAAAAACTCCTAAAAAACCATTTCCTGAGAGTTCTCAACATGCCCTTAACTTGTTCTCATGGCTTAGTTCCCACCTCCCCAAAGAACAAGGACCCATCTGGCTCCCCCACATGCTAGGAGAAGATGCCAGCCTCCAGAGCAGAGATGAACAACTTACGCTGGTTCTGTTTGGGCTGGTTGGTTCTGCCAGGGGGTCGTCCTCTCCGCTTCTTGGCAGGTGGTGGGGCTGGGGTCACAGGCTGAGGCTCTGGCTCGGGTTCAATTTCTACTGCAGGTTCCTCCTCATCCTCATTGTCATCCAGATCTGGTTCAGCATTTTCTTTTCATGAAATCAGGAAGCACAGGTGGTGGGGCAAGGAGGAGGATGGTGGAAGAAGAAAGAAAATTATATATTCTTTCAAGTCTTGTTATATATATATATTTCTCTTTTACTTTTTTTTTTGACACAGAGTCTCACTGTGTTGCCCAGGCTGGAGTGCAGTGGGCGATCCTGGCTCACTGCAACCTCCACCTCCAGGGTTCAGGAAATTTTCCTGCCTCAGCCTCTTGAGTAGTTGGGACTACAGGTGGCCACCACCACGCCCAGGTACTTTATTTTTAGCAGAGATGGTGTTTCACCATGTTGGCCGGGCTGGTCTCAAACTCTTGACCTCAGGTGATCAACCTGCCTCAGCCTCCCAAAGTGCTGGGATTTCAGGTGTGAGCCACCGTGCCTGGCCAATTATTTTTTTTATTAAGAAAAACCAATTTAAGGCTAGGCACAGTGGTTCACACCTGTAATCCCAGCGCTTTGGAAGGCTCAGATGGGCAGATCACCTGAGATAGGGAGTTCGAGACCAGCATGACCAACATGGAGAAACCCTGTCTCTACTAAAAATACAAAATACGCTGGGCATGGTGGTGCATGCCGGTAATCCCAGCTACTCAGAGGAGGCTGAGGCAGGAGAATTGCTTGAACCAGAGAGGTGGAGGTTGTGGTGACCCAAGATCCATCATCGCTCTCCAGCCTGGGCAACAATAACAAAACACCATCTCAAAAAAAAAAAAAAAAAAAAAAAAAAGAATTGGTTGGGTGTGGTAGCTCATGCTTGTAATCCCAGCATAGCACTCTGGGAGGCCGAGGTGGGCAGGATCACTTGAGGTCAGGAGTTCTAGACCAGCCTGGCAAATATAGTGAAACTCCATCTCTACTTTAAAAAAAAAAAAAAATGATTGGCCAGGTGCAGTGGCTCACGCCTGTAATCACAGCATTCTAGGAGGCTGAGGCAGGTGGATCGCCTGAGGTCAAGAGTTTGAGACAAGCCTGGCCAACATGGTAAAACACTGTTTCTACTAAAAATACAAAAATTTGCTAGGTGTGGGGTGGCGGGTGCCTGTAATCTCAGCTATTCGGAAGGCTAAGGCAGGAAAATTGCTTGAACCTGAAAGGTGGAGGTTGCAGTGAGCTGAGATCATGCCATTGCACTCCAGCTTAGGCAACAGAGCAAGACACTGTCTCAAGAAAAAAAAAAAAAAAAAAAATTAGCCAGACATGGTGGTGCATGCCTGCAGTCCCAGCTACTCAGGAGTCTGAGGCAGGACGGCCTGCTTAAACCAGGGAGGTGGAGGCTGCAGTGAGCTGTGATTCCACCACTGGACTCAGCCTGGGTGATATCGTGGGATCCTGTCTAAAAAAAAAAAAAAAGCCTATTTAAAAATGCTTTTAGGGGAGCAGAGTGTGAGGTTCCAAAAACTAACAAATAAAAATGCTTTTGGCCGGGAGTCGTGGCTCACGCCTGTAATCCAAGCACTTTGGAGGCCAAGGTGGGCGGATCACTTGAGGTCGGGAGTTCAAGACCAGCCTGACCAACATGGTGAAACTCCGTCTTTTATTTAAAAAAAAAAAAAAAATGCTTTTGCTGGAATGTTTGCTATTAGGATTAATATAATAAACAGGTATTATGGCAGAATGAAGCAAATCAACTTGAAGAGTATTATTCACACTGTATGTGTGATTAGATAGTACTTTTTCCTTTTAGTTTTAGACCCTTTTTTGACTTTATAATAGAGTACTGAATTTCAAATTCTAATGATCCTCCTACCTACTATCCCAGGATAAAGCAGGACATTAAGCCTGAAATGGACCCTTAGAGATGTCATTCTGGTCATCTCTGAGTGGGTAAGAATGTGTGTGTGTCGGGGGCAAGACAGAAATTTTATTTTATTTTTAAGATGGGGTCTTGCTCTGTCATCCAGGCTTGAGTGCAGTGGTGGGATCATAACTCATTGCAGCTTCTTAACTCCTGACCTCCCAAAGAGTTAGGATTACAGGTTTGATTCATCATACCTGACCAGAAATTCTCACACATTGTGAGATCCTATTTACTAAGGTAGTAGCAAGGGGTTTTTTTTTTGAGACCGAGTTTTGCTCTTGTTGCCCAGGCTGGAGTGCAATTGGGCAATCTCGGCTCACCGCAACCTCTGCCTCCTGGGTTCAAGTGATTCTTCTGCCTCAGCCTCTAGAGTAGCTGGGATTACAGGCCCGTGCCACCACACCTGGCAAATTTTGTATTTTTAGTAGAGCTGGGGTTTCTCCATGCTGGTCAGGCTGGTCTCGGACTCCCGACCTCAGGTGATCTGCCCACCTCGGCCTCCCAAAATGCTGGGATTACACATGTAAGCCACCACACCCAGCCAAAAGTTCTTTTGAGACTATTACTGATTCTCATTTAAGGTCAAGTTCTTGGACTTAATTCCCAGCTGTACCAGACCTAATGTGTTATTCCCAACCCTCTTGCCCTCCTAATGTCACAATTGTATATCTGTGGTAAAATAAGTGGTACATAAAATTCAGGAAACTATTGTATAAAGAATACTGACGAGGAGCCAGGTAACAAGACTCTGAGTCTCAGATCTCTTACTAGGTATGTGACCTGGGACATCTGACCATGATCCTCAGTTTCCCTGAGTAATTTCTGTAGCACTCTCACTCCACTTAATAGTGGCCTGGGGATCAACAGGACTGAGGGAACTCATGTAATCCTGCTCCATAACCTACAGTATACCACAATCACAGCTTTTATTTATAGCAAACATCACATTTAAAAAATTCATTATTATTCCATTTAGGCTTCAGTACTTCACTGAATGAGGGAGTTACCCTCACTGTATAGAAAAAGTGAGAAAGTAAGTGATTTGTATGGCACAGCTAAGTCATAGCAGGTAGAATTCAAACCTCTGCCCTCAGTCTGGGACTGTTCTGGAGCCCACACCTGCAGGCAACCAAAGAGCTTTTGTTATCCCTCCCCCATGGCTGTGGCACAAAATGTACATTGCCTACCTTCCTCTAGAAAGCACAGGTTATTAACGTGCACTCTCTTTCTCTGGAACAAAATGTTTAAATTTAGAGATCTGTGGGTAAACTCCTGATCTTCTGGATAAAATGCCTTATTTCTCAAGTGACTGAAATCCTAAGTGAAAATGCAGGGAATGTAGAGATAGGTGGCAGTGTGTCAAGAACGAAAGATGCTTCCCTAAATTTCTTCAAGCCTCCTATTGCCTAAGTTGGCCCAATGCCTAGAAAACTAAACAAATTGAGTCAGAACTGGGGGAAAAAGCAACAAAAGTAGGCTAACAGGATCAAAGGCTTGTTGGCTTGGGGGCATTTCAGCAAAAAACCTTGAAAACAGCAGCAGACTCTAGACTTCGCTGGTCCATCTCTGTAGATGGCCAACAAGCAGAACTGGGACAGGACAAATAATACTGCATAGCAATCAGTGGCATGGAGCCCAAGCTGACATCCATTTTCTGGGGGAGGTAAAGAGTCACTAGGTATAAGGCGTTGAACCAAATGCCATGCTCTACTAACCAGCAACAGACAGAAGGAAGAACTGCAAAAATCTATCAGAAGCTGCCAATAATCTCTTTAGACTAAAGATGCTTCTGGTTACATACAATTACGGCAAGAAGCTGGTCTTCCTGCAGATGAACCACAGACGTGAACAAGGCAGTATCAGGAGGAAGCAGGGCACAGGACAGAGTCTGGGAGCAGGAGGCTTTACAACTAAGAGCAATTACAGGGATCCCCAAGGTCAAGATTATCTGATCACTGGTAATATCTTGGAGTCTCCCAACATACTTGAAACCCTCAACAGTTTACTGCAATAATTTTTCCTTTTTCCATTTTTTTTTTTTTTTTGAGACAGGGTCTTGCTCTGTCACTCAGGCTGAAGTGCAGTGACACTATCTCAGTTCACTGAAGCCTCAACCTCCTAGGCTCAAGCCATCCTCCCACCTCAGCCTCCCAGGTAGCTAGGACTGCAGACGCAGGCCACAACCCCCTGCTAATTTTTGTATTTTTTATAGATACAGGGTTTTGCCATGTTGCCCAGGCTGGTCTTGAACTCCTGAGCTAAGGTGATCTGTCTGCTTTGGCCTACCAAAGTGCTGGGGTTACAGGTGTGAGCTACCATGACTGGCTGCAAATTGACATTTTAAAGAAGGCATATACTTAACACCCAGTGACTGAAGAAGATGCCACTTAAAACAGATACTCCTTTTAAAAAAAGGAAAAAAAAAAGGGAACCTTGTTACAGATCCAAATATAAACCGCTTAGTGCTTTCATAAGTTTTACAATAATACCCATAAAGTAGGGGTGCAGTGGCTCATGTCTGTAATCCCAACACAGTGGGAGGCTGAGGCAGAAGGGTCACTTGTACCCAAGAGTTAAGAGACCAGCCTGGGCCACACAGTGGGACCCTGTCTCTGTTTAAAAACCAAAAAAACAACACTGGGCACTGTGGTTCACGCCTAATCCCAGCACTTTGTGAGGCTGTGGTGAGTGGATCATGAGGTCAGGAGTTCAAGACCAACCTGAAAAACATGGTGAAACCCCATCTCTACTAAAAATACAAAAATTAGCTGGGCGTGGTGACAGGCGCCTGTGATCCCAGCTACTCATGAGGCTGAGGCAGGAGAATTGCTTGAACCTGGGAGGTGGAGTTTGCAGTGGGCCGAGATCGCACCACTGCACTCCAGCCTGTGTGACAGCGAGACACTGTCTTAAAGTAACAGCTGGGGGTAGTGGCTCACACCTGTAATCCCAGCACTTTGGGAGGCCAAGGCGGGTGGATCACCTGAGGTCAGGGGTTTGGGACCAGCCTGGCCAACATGGTGAAACTCCATCTCTATTAAAATTATAAAAATTAGCCTGGTATGGTGAGGTATTGCCTGTAATTCTAGCTACTTGGGAGGCTGAGGCAGAACAACTACTTGAACCCAGGAGGTGGAGACTGCAGTGAGCTGAGATCGTGCCACTGCACTCCAGCCTGGGCAACAAGAGGGGACTCTGTCTCAAAACCAAAACAAAACACAAAAAAGCCCAATAAAGTGACTAAAAGTTCTCCAATATGTTCTTTCTTCAAAAACCTCATCCCCTCCCCACTATTTCTACTAACAACCAATGCAAAAGACAAAATGAAGAATCTCGAGAAATATCAGGCACCATCTATAATCTCTCCAGTTTAATGGTGCTTCCGGGAAATCCATTCCCTAAAACCAAACTCTCTACCACCTTTTCCATCAAAACCTTAAGTCTTGCTGGGCGCGGTGGCTCATGCCTGTAATCCTAGCACTTTGGGAGGCTGAGGTGGGTGGATCACCTGAGGTCAAGAGTTCAAGACCAGCCCGGCCATCATGGTGAAACCCCATCTTTAGGGGAAAAAAACAAAACAGCCTTAAGTCTTCAGTCATAGAGGTGCCTCCCTACCTGGATGCCAGGAGCCCAGGTATCCACACTATAGAATCTAACACTTTAAACATGTTTGCATAAAAAATGTGGCCTCTAAATTACCAAGACTCTTGTTCTCCCACCCTCTTTGTGAGGTTTGGCACTGTGGGTTTTTTTTTTTTTTTTTTTTTTTTTTTTTAAGACAAGGTCTCACTCCAATGCCCTGGCTAGAGTGCAGTGGTGCAATCACAGCTCACTGCAGTATCAACTTCCCAAGCTCAGGTGATTCTCCCACCTCAGCCTCTCAAGTAGCTGGGACTATGGGCATGTGCCACTACACCTGGCTAATTTTCAAATATTTTGTAGAGACAAGGTTTGCCATATAAGGTTTGCCATGTTCCCCACCCAGGCTGGTCTTGAACTCCTGACCTCAAGTGATCTGCCCATCTTGGTCTCCCAAAGTTCTGGGATTATAGGTGTGAGCCACCGTGCCCAACTGAGGCCTGGAACTTTTAAGCATAACCTCCTTCCTGGGTTTCAAGACTAGAGAGGCAAAAAACACTCCAAAGAGTACCCACGGTAGGAAAACAGGCAAGATTATAAACTGTCAATGCAGAGATTACGGTAGGAAGAGAAAGGCTGACCTTTACTGACTTGATCAGCCCCTCTTAAGGCTAGGCTGACACAGGCAGTCAAACCATAAGTGAAGATGCTTAAGCAACCTTCTTCATGTCCATTAGATTCACTGCTCAAATCTAGACCAGCTTCCTAAATGTAAAAGTTAAGAACATAGAAAAAGAAACTCTGCTGGCCTTAAAGTATCATAAATTTGAATAAACTGAATAAAAATACTAATTTTGCTTTGACTTTAACTGAACATTACGTATAAGGCATTAATAAGCACTGGAATGCCATGAGGAAAAAAGAAAATGTGCTCCAGAAAAACACTAACTGCTGTTGTAAATAGATGTTAGGAGATGAGAAGTTTAAAGGAAGGAAGCGTGTGTGCCTGCCTCTCCATCCCAGCATATCCATCCATGCATACACTGGAAACTGGGCTCCAAAGCCTGCCACAGTGAGCAAATGAAGAAACAAGTCACTTACCACTGTCAGAGGAATCTTCTTTCTTAGAGCGCATCTTTCTTTTTCTTCCACGTTTACTCTTTTTCGTTTCTCCTCCGTTTTCCCCCTCTACACCATCTGGGCCAGCACAATTATCAGCATGTCTTGCCATGGTATTCTAACAAAAAGAACAAAATCCTCTTTCACATCACTAAATAAGCTAAGATCAGATTGGAAGTTACTTTAATAAAATCCACATTAAGCCTAAAAGTTCTACTATCTGCTAAGTGTGTCCTGAACATTCTGTCTCTGCTCAGGGGAAATGGGTAAGGCTTTCTCTCAGGGGAGGCTCAGGAGCCTGCACACAGAGATGGGGGAGGATCAGACCAGCTCCTGGTTCTGTCAAGATCTAACAGATCCCCAAGAGATCTAGGACAGACTACAGCTAGCTAGGGGTGGGGTGGGGTGCAGGTTTCAATCCACCTAAGGAAATTTCTTTATATAATCAATCTATACTGTGTTCCCCATCAGTGGAAGGATTCACACATGGATAGAAACATCAAGATGGGGATGACTAATCCTTTCCAAACAATGGAGCATCTCTGTTTATAACCTCAGTGAAAAAAACTGCTTTGCTCTACAGAGGAAGACCAAGAATCCAATATTCAGTACCATAATAGGAAAAGTGAAGTTTTGACCCTTACCCGACGTGTAAATGTTTTCCCACACTTAGAACACACAAAAGCTGCAGGGACAAAGTTGGGGTCGTGATAGCGCTTGAAGTGCATGTCGAGAAGCTGCTTCTGGCGGAAGGTCTTATCGCAGTGGCTGCAGGCGTAAGGCTTCTCCCCGGTGTGGGTGCGCTTGTGCATGATCATGTGCCTCTCCTGAAACGGCATGGGGGGAAAGGCCTCAGAGCCTGCTCATGGGGCTGCTGCCCTAGCTGCCACCTGCATCCATGTGGCCAGTAGGCCTTTCTTACCCAAGCAACGTCTAGATTCAACACGGCTAGCTGAGAAAATAAAGGTATATATTTAGAGACTGAGTCTCACTCTGTTGCCCAGGCTGGAGAGCAGTGGTGTGATCACGGCTTACTGAAGCTTTGAACTGGGACCACAGGTATCAGCCACCATGCCCAGCTAATTTTTTTTTTTTGAGATAGAGTCTTGCTCTGTTGCCCAGGCTGGAGTAGAGTGGCACAATCTTGGCTCACTGAAACCTCCGCCTCCCGGGTTCAAGCAATTCTCCTGCCTCAGCCTCTCCAGTAGCTGGGATTACAGGCGACTGCCACCACGCCCAGCTAATTTTTGTATTTTTTAGTAGATATGGGGTTTGATCATGTTGTCCAAGCTGGTCTCGAACTCCTGGCCTCAAATGATCTGCCTCCCTTGGCTTCCCAAAGTGCTGGGATTACAGATGTGAGCCGCTGCGCCTGACCCCAGCTAATTTTTTATTTTTGTAGAGATGAGGTCTCTGTTGCCTACTTCAGCCTCCCAAAATGCTAGGATTATAGGTGTGGGCCTCTGCACCCGGCGTGATAAAGGTATTTTTAGTGGGGTGCAGAACTGTTTCCACAATTCTAGCACAGATAAAGCTGCTTACTCCTGCTGAGCTCTGTCTCTGTCTTCCTCCCAAGAGTCATGTCCCTGGATGAGATTTGTCCCCTCTCAAATCCTGGACTTACTTTCCAGTTTTCAGAAATAAGTCTGCTTAAGGAAGAGGTGAGCTGTAACTTAACACATCAGCTGGACACCGGGATGACACAACTGACCAGGAACATGACCTTTGATTTTGGTAACATTCCTCATAATCCACAGTTTGAAAATACTATACTTAAAAATAGCCACTGTACTAGGTATGTAAATGCCCTCTGATAACACCAGACACCGAGGAACCACCAACCACTTTCAATGAAGGTTCCTACCTGTCTACAAGCATAATCACACTGGTCGCACTTAAAGCGCTTCTCATTCTTGTGTGACTTCTGATGCTGGATGAGGGCGTAGCGCTCATGAAACACAGCATCACAGTAACGACATTTCTTGCCTTGCTCAATATAGGAATGCTGCTTTCTCAAGTGGACACCTGAAAGTACAGTACAAAGCCCAGTGTAATGTGAAAACACAAACAAGCATTTTAAACAAGTTACTAATACATTTCTTCCGATTCTTAAATATTACTCTGGGTGCTATACAGAAAATGAATGAAAAGGCAGAGTAACAGGTGCAGGAAGAATTAAGATTGTTCAAACAGGATAGGTGAGAGAAGATGGTGGCTGGAACAAGGGTGATGGATGGCAAGGGGAAGAACTGATGAGAGATGGAAGCAGTTGAGTCAACAAGACTTAGTGACTTAGGACTTAGTGACTTAAGTCACTTCACCCTACTAAAAGAGTGAAGCAGAAAGTAGGTGTCAGGCCTGGAAAACCAGGTAGGTGTTGGGGTCATTTACTGAGACAAGAATAGTGGAAGAGGGCTAAAGACCAAGTTGTTTGTGTTATTTCTGGGGCTGGGGGCGTACAGAGAATGGAGAAGTTTTAGACAACTTCAGTTTTAGACATGCTGAATTTGAAATGCCAGAGGCAAAGCAGGGGTAGGATCGCAAAGGACACATGGTTATATAAGTATAACTCAAAAGAAAGATCTGGAGTAGGAATATAAATGTACAAGTTGTTAGGATTTGAAAGTGGCTACATTTATCACTGTACCACCAATGCCACAAAGAGTTGTTAGAATCTGACTGAGACCATGGGAGCTGATAAGATCACTAAGGCAAAAAGTAGAATGAAAAAAAAAAAGTATGGGTCATGCTTTAAGAAGCCTAAGAGTTGGCCAGGCTCGGTGGCTCATGCCTGTAATCCCAGCACTTTGGGACACCGAGGCAGGTAGATCACCTGAGGTAAGAAGTTCAGGACCAGCCTGGCCAACATGGTTTCACTAAAAAATACAAAAATTAGCAGGGCACGGTGTTGTACACCTATACACCTGTAACCTCAGCTACTCAGGAGGCTGAAGCAAGAGAATGGCTTGAACCCGGGAGGTGGAGATTGCAGTGAGCCAAGGTTGTGCTACTGCACTGCACACTAGCCTGAGCAACAAAGACTCCATCTCGGAGAAAAAAAAAAAAAAAAAAAAAGGAATCCCAGCACTTTGGGAGGCTAAGGTGGATGGATCGCCTCAGGTCAGAAATTTTGACACTAGCCTGGCCAACATATAGTAAATCCCTGTCCCTACTAAAAAACATAAAAATTAGCTGGGCATGGTGGCATACACCTGTAGTCCCAGCTACTTGGGAAACTGAGGCAGAAGAATCATTTGAACCAGGGAGGTGGAGGTTACAGTAAGCCAAGATCACACCACTCTACTCCAGCCCGGGCAACAGAGAGAAATGCGTTTCTAACACAAAACGTGCACGCATGTGCACACACACACACACACAAAAGTCTAAATACACACATGCGCACACATAAACACAAAAGTCTAAGAGCTGGGCCAAGAGTGGTGGCTCACACCTGTAATCCCAGCACGTTGGGAGGCTGAGGTGGGGGAATGCTTGAGTCCAGGAGTATGAGACTAGCTTGGGCAACATGATGAAACCCTGTCTCTACAAAAAGCTTTCTTTAAAAAATTAGCCGATCATTGTGGCATGTGCCTGTGGTCCCAGCTACCAGAGTGGTTGAAGTAAGAGGATCACTTGAGTCTGGGAAGTCGAGGTTGCAGTAAGCCAAGACTGTGCCACTGAACTCCAGCCTAGGTAAAAGAGCAAGACACTGTCTCGAATAAAAAAAGCAAAATTAAACCTTAGAGCTAAGGTCAGTGAGAAAAAAAAAAGGTTAAAACACGAAAAGGCTGAAAGGAGTAAGAGAAAGAAGAAAACCAACAAGATTTAGTGTCACAGAGGCCAAGGGAAGAAAGTGGTTTTTTTGTTTCCTTTCTTTGAGATGGAGTATCACTCTCGTTGCCCAGGATGAAACGTAATGGCACGATCTTGGCTCACCGCAACCTCTACTTCCCAGGTTCAAGCGATTCTCCTGCCTCAGCTTCCTGAGTAGCTGGGATTACAGACATGTGCCACCACACCCAGCTAATTTTTTTGTGTTTAGTAGAGATGGGATTTTTCCATGTTGGTCAGACTGGTCTCCCACTCCTGACCTCAAGTGATCTGCCTGCCTTGGCCTCCCAAAGTGCTGGGATTATAGGCATGAGCCACTGTGCATTAAGAAAGTGTTTTAAAGGCAGAGGGCGCTGTCAACTATGAAGAACACTGCTAAGAGATCAAGTCATCTCTTAGGAAGAAGAGTGGAAAGGAGTCTTCACTACATTCAGAGTGTGGGGTCATTCATGACCTTAAGCAAGAGTCACTACACCAGAGTGATGGGGAAGAAGCCAGACAAGAGGGAAAGATGAGGAAGAGAAGACTGTGAGGGATGTAACTCTTCATGAAGGCTGGCTGGGAGGGAGAGAAAAGAGTTAAACCTAAAGGGCTAACACTTTTATATTTTTATTTATTTAGTTATAGTTAGTTAGCTATTTGAGATGTAGTCTTGCTCTGTCGCCTAGGCTGGAATGCAGTGGCGTGATCTCGGCTCATTGCAACCTCCCACTCCAGGGTTCAAATGATTCCAATTCTCCTGCCTTAGCCTCCTGAGTAGCTGGAACTATGGGCGCGTGCCACTGCGTCCAGCTAGTTTTTTATATTTTTAGTACAGATGGGGTTTCACATTGGCCAGGATGGTCTCAAACTCCTGACCTCAGACAATCCACCCGCCGCGGCCTCCCAAAGTCTTGGGATTACAGGCGTGAGCCACTGCACCAAAGACAGGAGAGGCACAAACATGTTCAGAGTTGAAAGGGAAGACCAAGGAGTGAGATCATGAAGGTGAAAGGTAATGATGGTGTAAAGACTGCCAGGAGGACAGAAGAGTGGGGTTCAGGACAGAGGTGAAGGGACAGAACACACACAAGAAGAGTACCATCAACTCTCTAGGAGCACACAGGGAAACAAACAAACACGGATTCTGGTATATTACCAGGTTTATAACAGGAGTATCAATCTTTTGCCTTTATTTTTTAAGTAGAAACAGAAGTCATTTACTGAGACAAAGGAGGGAGAGAAAAGGGAAGGAAAATTAGAGGTTATGAGAAAGTAAGAGTAGGGAGCCTGGTGTGGTGGTTCACACCTGTAATCCCAGCACTTCGGGAGGCCAACAATGGTGGATCACCTGAGGTCAGGAGTTTGAGAGCAGCCTGGCCAACATGGTGAAATCCCATCTCTACTAAAAATACAAAAATTAGCCACCATGGATAATTTAATTTTTGTATTTTTCATAGAGACCAGTAGTCTCAGCTACTTGGGAGGCTGAGGAAGGAGAACAGCTTGAACCCAGGAGGCAAGAGTTGCAGTGACCTGAGATTGCACCATTGCACTCCAGCCTGAGTGATAAGCGCAAAACTTGGTCTCAAAAATAAAAAAGTAAGGGCCAGGTGGCTCATGCCTGTAATCCCAACACTTAGCGGGGCCAACGTGGTTGGATCACCTGAGGTCAGAAGTTCAAGACCGGCCTGGCCAAAATGGTGAAACACCATCTCTACTAAAAAATACAAAATAAAATTAGCCGGGCATGGAAGTGTTCGCCTATAATTCCAGCTACTCAGGAGGCTGAGGCAGGAGAATCACTTGAACCTGGGAGACGAAGGCTGCAGTGAGCTGAGATTGCACCACTGCACTCCAGCCCAGGCGACAGGAGGGAAACTCCGTCTCAAAAAAAAAAAATAGTGAGAGTAGGGTGCCTAACTCTATATAGCAAGCACCAAACCCTGTGGAATGAACTCGCTCATTCATAAAGAAGAACTGGAGCACACCTGACAAGAACAAACAGCTGGAATAGCCAGGAGCAGTGAGGGCCTCACAATTGGGATCATGAATTTACATACTTACAATGCTACAACTTGTATTAATTGAGGTGATATCCCACCAAACTTAAAGAGAGCCAATTATTGGGAGTAGATAGAGGTAAGGGAGAGGATGGCTCTTATTTTTTATTTGCTACCCATGTTTCTTAGTGTGAAATCTGGCCTGCTTTAAAAGAGGAAACACAAACTATTTTAGAATTGGCTTTTATTTACTTATTTATTTTTGGGACAGAGTCACTTTGTCACCCAGACTGGAGTGCAGTGGCATGATCTCGGCTCACTGCAACCTCCGCCTCCTCCCCCAGGTTCAAGGGATTCTCCTGCCTCAGACTCCCGAGTAGCTGGAACTAAAGGCGCAAGCCACCACACCCAGCTAATTTTTGTATTTTTAGTAGAGACGTGGTTTCACCATGTTGGCCAGGATGGTCTTGAACTCCTGACCTGAGGTGATCCACCCACTTCCGCCTCCCAAAGTGCTGGGATTACAGACATGAGCCACTGTGCCTGGCCAGCCTTTTTGTTTGTTTGTTTGAGACAGAGTCTTGTGCTCAGTCACCCAGGTGGGAGTGCAGTGGCGAGATCTCGGCTCACTGCAACTTCCACCTCCAGGATTCAAGGGATTCTCCTGGGATTACAGGCGTGCACTACCACGTCTGGCTAATGTTTGTTTGAGAATCTCACTCTACTGTCTAGACTGAAGTGTAGTGGCACACTCTCACTCACTACAACCTCCACCTCCTAGTTTCAAGCAATTCTTTTGCCTTGGTCTCCATAGTGGTTGGGATTACAGGCATTTGCCACCATGCCCAACTTATTTTTGTATTTCTTTAGTAGAAGATGAGGTTTACCATGTTGGCCAGGCTGGTCTTGAACTTCTGACCTCAAGTGATCCACCCACCTCGGCCTCCTTAAGTGCTGGAATTACAGACGTGAGCCACTGCACCCAGCCTTTTTTTTGAGACAGAGTCTTGTTCTGTTGCCCAGGCTAAAGTACAGTAGCACGATCTCGGCTCACTGCAACCTATGCCTCCTGGGTTCAAGTGATTCTCCTGCCTCAGCCTCCTGAGTAGCTGGGATTAAAGGCATGTGCCACCACACCTGGCTAACCTTTGTATTTTTAGAAGAGACTTCATTTCACCATGTTGGCCATTCTAGTCTCGAACTCCTGGTCTCAAGTGATCCGCCCGCCTTGGCCTCCCAAAATGTTGGGATTATAGGCACGAGCCACCATACCTGGCCAATAACTATTATTTCATAGCTCGTACGCAATTAAGTGCCTCATAAAGAGCTCATTATATAGGGTCTAAGAAGTATCATGTGAATATAAAACACCCAAGGTTTTATCTACGTCACAGTAGTAATTTTTTAAAATGGGATAATTCAGACAGTGGCCTGATGGTTCACACACACTACATGGGAGGCATCACTGGGTTAGATTTTAGTTTTTACGTGACACAAATGTAAAATTCTTTCATTTTTTTTTTTTTTTTTTTTGAGGACAGAGCCTCAGGAAATATTTAATTTCTAACACAAAGCTCCTAATAGCTGACTACGAGCGAACGTGTGACTCATGGGTCTTAATGTGGAGCCCAAAGTCCTTTACTTCAAACTCATGGTTTCATCTTCAAAATATATGTGACAATGGCCGGGCACGGTGGCTCACATGAGGTCAGGAGTTCGAGACTAGCCTGGTCAACATGGTGAAACCCTGTCTCGACTAAAAACACAAAATTAGCTGGGTGTGGTGGCACAAGCCTGTAATCCCAGTTACTCAGGAGGCTGAGGCAGGAAAATCGCTTGAACCCAGGAGGTGGAGGTTGTAGTGAGCCAAGATTGCGCCACTGCACTCCAGCCTGGCCACAGAGCGAGACTCTGTTTCGGGGGAAAAAAAAAAAAAAGATAGCAGCTAAATTTCATCAAGTTTCCTCAAAACTCTTTTGAGTAAAACCAATGTGCAGAAAGACAGGCCATGTTTATGTTGGGCTGGGCAGCCTGCTGCTTGGCCTGGGTAACTTGTATACACCCTAGTGTGAGAAGCAGCTAGGGAGGATTCGAGAGGACTTAGCTTGGTTTTGCCACCCAGAAGCCGTGTTGCAAAGCTTTGGTTAAAGACAACTCTCTGGGCCTCAGGCTTATCACCTATAAAATCAGAATAAGATAAGCCTTCATTACTTCATATGGTTGTTGTGAAGATCAGTGAGCAAATGAAGTAAAATAAAATATGCAAACTACAACAATGTAACTAATAAATGTACAATGGACAATATTATTCCTGTTTTGAATAAGAAAAACACAGTAGGCAATCCAAGTGACTATCTTTCAGTATGAGTTACACTGTTATTAGTAAACTATCTCTATGTAAACTCTAGTTTATGAACAGAAATACAGTTACCACTAAACCAATAAAACACTCATTACTTAGAGAAAGTACAAATGTTTTCAAAAATAAAATAAAATAGATTGACCTGAGTTTGAATCACACTACGCTACTTCCCTATGTGAGGAAGGGGGCTAGTAATTAAAGGTGTACTCTGATTCCTCCCATCACAGCTCCCATTAATTTATAGATGAGTTTTATTCAGGACAGAATCTTGTGGCCTGACTGCAGTAAGAAAAACAGGTAAGAAGGAGGGAAAAAAAAGCAGCTAAGCAATGGCTTTACTGACAGGCCATTCCTATATATAATATTTGTGAGAGTCAGAAGGTAAAGTTATTTATGGTCCCTGTATTTTGAAATATAAATCCTTCAAAACATTTTTTTCACTTGTCACTAGTTAATCTACTTACCCAAATCACTTTTTCGGGCTATGACTGTGTCACAGTGGGGACAGTGAAATTTGGCCACATTTTCTGTGTGCTTCTGTAAAATGTGCATCTTCATGGTACCACTTTGGGTAAACCGAGCATGACAAATATAACATTCATAAGGCTTTTCCCCTTTAAAGACAATACAGAACACATGAAATTAATAAATACTGTAATTGGAGAGTAACTAGGGTAGCAGATATGCTACACCACAGAGAATCTACAGGTCTTAGGAAGGCTGAGGCTCAGTCCCAGTGCCCTGATCACAACTATCTTCAGATATGGCCAAGTCCTGAACTGCTGCTGGCCCTGGCCACCTCCGCTCTACCCCGCTCTGCTCCAGAATCCTCCAACTTACAGCAATGCTTTTGGGGAGACTGAATGGAGAACCCACGAGTTTTTCTTTTTAGGAAAAGACAGTACTCAGGAAAACTGAATAAGGTGGGTTAGGAAATCTATCCAGACTTCTATAGTTCATTTTAACTTTGTTTTTCCCTTAAAAAGTATTATTTTCATGTTGTAGGCAGATTCCAGTTGAATAAAACAAAATGTACTATTCTCTAACATATTTTCAGAACAATGGATTTACAGGATATGCCGGAGAAGCATTCATCAATTCCACACTACTTTCATGCCAGTCTTCCATTCTCGGAAACAATGAGGGGGCACACAGTGGTCCACAGGGTCCCATGGGATTCACTGAAAAGCAGCTCATTAATACAATAAGGAAAGGAGAAGTCCTACCTGAATGGGTTCTCATGTGCCTTTTCAGCTTGTATGTGTCCCTGCTGGCATAACTGCACAAACTGCACTGAAATGGACGCTCTCCAGTATGAGAGCGAATATGACGTTTTAATTTGCTGACCTGAAATACGAAAGCAAACAAACTTTACACTTCTGTTAACACAGTTTGTAACATGAGCACTGTAGGTTAGGCACAAAAGCTTAGCTTTGGGGCACTGAAGTACAGAATACAGAAGTCTAAAAAACAATCTCTTTCCCTCTTCATTATTTGTAAACTTTGCTTCTTGAATCCATATCATTATCTAAGAGAAGTGGAAATGAATATGGGTGTAGATGAGTCAAGATTGGTCATTACTTGGGAGGCCAAGGTGGGCAGACCATCTGAGGTCAGGAGTTCAAGACCAGCCTGGCGAACATGGTGAAACCCCTCTCTCTACTAAAAATACAAAAATTAGCCAGGCATGGTAGCAAAATCCCAGCTACTAGGGAGGCTGAGGCTAGAGAATCACTTGAACCCAGGTGGTGGAGGTTGCAGTGAGCCAAGATCGTGTCATTGCACTCCAGCCTGGGCAACAAGAGGGAAACTCTGTCTCAAAAAAAAAAAAAAAAAAAAAAAAAATTGGTCACTACTAATAACTGCTTAACCTGGGAGGTAGGCACATGAGAACATATTACATTATTTACTACTACATGTTTAACATTTTCCATAGATTTAAAATAACCCATGCCTATTAACAGATCAATTTTTTCCAAATCCTGAATCTGAGTTATTGAGTACATGTTTTAATTCCATTCATCCTCTTTTCCTATCATTAGCATTTCCTAGATAAGCCAGGCTGGAGCGGCCTCTCATCTAACATCCTCACCATTATCCACATTATCCATGCTTTTAGTCCCCTGCTACATATCTTACACTAAAACAGTGATTTTCAAACTTGATTATACCAAGTGCTTTGAGGGCACCTGTAATCCCAGCACTTTGGCAGGCCAAGGCGTGTGGATCACTTGAGGTCAGGAGTTCGAGACCAGCCTGGGCAACATGGCAAAACACTGTCTACAAAAAATACAAAAATTAGATGGACATGGTGGCACATGCTTGTACTCCCAGCTATGTGAGGGGCAGCTGAGGTGGGAGGATCACCTGAGCCCAGGAGATTAAGGCTACAGTGAGCTGTGATCACGCCACTACACTCCAGCCTGTGTGACAGAGACCTTGTCCCCACGCAACTCCCGCCCCAAAAAGTGCTTTGAACATTCACTAATGTTTCCGTGTTTGTTTCAAAACATTTAAAAAGTATTCCAATTTTAAGAAAAAAACTGCACTCATAAGTGGTTTTTGTTCTTTTTTCTTTCTTTTTCAGAGTTCTGCTCTTGTTGCCCAGGCTGGAATGCAATGGTGGCACGATCTTTGCTCACCGAAACCTCCACCTCCTAGGTTCAAGCGATTCTCCTGCCTTAGCCTCCTGAGGAGCTTAGATTACAGGCATGCACCACCACGCCCAGCTAACTTTGTATTTTTAGTAGAGACAGGATTTCTCCATGTTGGTCAGGCTGGTTTCGAACTCCTGACCTCAGGTGATCTGCCTGCCTCAGCCTCCCAAAGCCCTGGGATTACAGGTGTGAACCACAGCACCTGGCATTTTTTTTTTTTGAGACGAAGTCTCACTCTGTTGCCCAGGCTGGAGTGCAATGGTGGCATGATCTTGGCTCACTGCAACCTCTGACTCCCAGGTTCAAGCAGTTCTCCTGCCTCAGCCTCCCAGGTGGCTAGGACTACATGTGTCCACCACCATGCCTAATTTTTGTATTTTTAGTAGAGATGGGGTTTCATCAGGTTGGCCAGGTTGGTCTCAAATTCCTAACCATGGGTGATCCACCCGCTTCAGCGTCCCTAAGTGCTGGGATGACAGGCGTGAGCCACCACACCCAGCCACACTCATAAGTTTTACACACCAAGTTTCACACACATAAGTTGTTAACTATTCTAACAGCACTACTAATTCTCTTCCTTCAAGATTTCCCTGTGTATAACCTGTTAACTTCTATATGCACCAGAACGTACTCTGTTCCAATGAGCTATCTATCTATTCCTGCTGCAGTATCACACTGGCTTCATTTACTATAGTTTTACAAAATACAATGGCGTAAGCCCCTCATTCTATTTTCAAATTTTTCTTAGTCATTCACATTTATTCTACCAGCTGAAAGTCAGAATCAACTTGCAATGCTTCTTCATTTATTCATGTCCTTTGCAAAAGTTTCTGAGGTTTTCTTCACATAGATGTCATAGACACTGTTTTTGGTTGTTCAGTTTATCCTTAAGTTGTTTCACTGCTATTAGAATTTGAACGAATTCTTTTTTATTTTCTTCTTTTCTGGTACAGACTCTCGCTCTGTCACCCAGGCTGGAGTGCAATGGTGAGATCTCAGCTCACTGCAACCTCAACCTCCCAGGTTCAAGTGATTCTCCTGCCTCAGCCTCCTGAGTAGCTGGGATTACAGGCACCTCCCACCATGCCCGGCTAATTTTTGCATTTTTAGTAGACATGGGGTTTCACCATGTTGGCCAGGTTGGTCTCGAATTCCTGACCTCTTGATCCACCTGCCTAAGCCTCCCAAAGTGTGGGGATTACAGGCATGAGCCACCGCACCCAGCTGAATTTGAACCATTTCATACCCTCCTATCACTACTATAGTTACTGACTTCTGTATGCTTATCTTGTATGTAGCCAGCAAACTGAACTCTTATTGCTCTAAGTTTTTTGGCTCTGATACTCTTAAGAGTTTCTATGTAAGCAAATCTTTCTGTAAGAAATGACAGTTTTATCTTTCCATTAATAATTCATTCTTACTTTATTCTATCAGCTAGGATTTCCAGTACAATGTTGAAACAGTAGAACAGTAACATTAAGAATGAATATCTTGTCATAGTCCAGATTTTAATAGAAATACTTTCAATGTTTCAGAATTAATTAGGATGAGTTTATTATACATTTCTGGTATATACGCATCTTTCTTTTTTTTTTTTTTTTTTTTTAGGCAGAGTGTCACTGGTTGCCCAGGCTGTAGTGCAGTGGCATGCTCTTGCCTCAATGCAACCTACACTTCCCAGGTTCAAGTGATCCTCCTGCCTCAGCCTCCTGAGACTACAGGCATGCGTCACTATGCCCAGCTAATTTTTGTATTTTTAGTAGAGATGGGGTTTCATCATGTTGGTCAGGCTGGTCTCAAACTCCTGACCTCAGGTGATTTGCCCACCTCAGCCTCCTAAAATACTAAGATTACAGGTGTGAGCCACTGCACCCGACCTATACGCATCATATTAAAGAAGTTTTCTCCTACACTTAACTTGCTAGGACATTAAACAGTAATTAATGATTATTGAATTTTAGCTCCCATCTACAGAAATAATTATATGATTTTTCCTCAAACCTTCAATGTAATATACATCAATAATTTCCCAGTGATAAACTATGCTTATGTTTTAGATATATCAATATCTCTTATTTTTTGTTAGAACATATTACTAAATTAGGTTGGCTCATTGGCTAATAATTTCTTTTCTTTTCTTTTCTTTTTTTTAAGATGGGGTTTCACCATGATGGCCAGGCTGGTCTTGAATGCCTGACCTCAGGTGATCCACCCACCTCGGCCTCCCAAAGTGCTAGGATTACAGGTGTGAGCCACCATGCCCAGCATGGCTAATAATTTCATTTAGAATTTTTGCTTCTCTCTGAAAATAACTTTTCTTTTTGGTAGTTTTCTTACCCAGTTTTGGTAACAGAGTAGCTTCAAATAATAAAATTGATAAACCTACGATTTAAAAATGCTCTGGGTACAGTTGTTTCTTCAAAGTTTGGTAGAATTTGCCTGTACTAACATGTGAAACTGGTACTTTTTTTTTTTTTTTTTTTTTTTTTTTTTTTTTTTTTTGTTTGATTTTGAAGAATATTGCCCACGCGGGAGTAAAAAGGTTTCGATTTTGGAGAAAGCCACCACCAA